>JAPFFP010060172.1:0-27178 GCA_026153255.1 Solanum medicagineum | reverse complement strand
TGTTGGGCTGTTATTAGAAGTTACTATACAAGGAAGCATGACATTATTTCTTGTTTGCTGTCTCTTCGTCGTCGAAACTAAACGTTGCTAGTCTAATATCGTTGGGTTGATCTGATTAACTCCAAGCATGCTTATCTATCACTTTAGCCCCTTTAGAAGTCTCTCCCCCTTCCTCTTGTTTCTGGCTAAAAGTATGTTAATTTGATCTTATTTTGGCTCACATTTGTCATTGTTACGTTTCTTTGATCTAACATGGGATGCTCCTTCTGTCAAGTTTCTCAAAGAATTATTTTTCACTGTTTTAGTATGAGTATATACTGTCAAAATCTTGTTGTTTTTAGTCCACCGGGGTCCTTCATTTTGTTAAATTAGAACTTGTTGAAATAATTTTCGCCTCCATTTAGTTCTTAGGAATAATGTTTTGACATCTTGGATTTTTTAAAATTCATTTCTCTATGGTTTGTCTTGAGTAGAATTTCTCTTCTTCACTGGCTTGCATACGATGACTTCATGGTATAATTTCTTTAAATGATATTTCTGCTTATTTCTTACTTGTGAGGTTGTTACATTCATGTTAAGTTAAATGTATATTCCTAGCAGTTCTTTGCTTTCCATTTACTGATTTGCTTTTCTTTCTTTTGTTGAAATTGCATACAAGTCCTCTCCTTTGCATTTCGGCATGAGCCAAAGAGGCTCAAACTCCTCCGTCACCTTTTCAATGCACCTTTATGTAAATTAGTCATACATTTTTCCTTAGTAAATCAACCTATGATTCTATTATACTTGTTCGAATTTATATTTCTACTTTGTTTCAAGACTTTGATGCAGTACGTTGGCACTATTTTTTGCGAGACTTGTTAAGCTTGTATGATTTGCTTCTTATACTTCATCTCTTTTGGTGCATGTAGATCTCGTCCGAGTTCATTTTTGAACTCCATCCCGCATGTAGAGCCATTTCCTCATCGAGTCAGCCCTTTCATTTGGAAAAGAAGCTGAAATACAGGTTTTTGAGGTATAAAATCAGCGTATGTACCTTGATATACACTAATATGCAGCAGATATACACTGAGTGTGTATCACAGGGTATGGGCCACAAGCCCATGTAGCACGAGCAGCAGCAGGGGCGGCCCAAGAGGCTTTGTGGGCTGAATTTCCAAGAAAAATAGCTTGCTGAAACGTTGTATATACACTGGTATACAGTGTATATACTACACTGATATACAACAGTAAAGTTCAAGAGGCCCAATCTTCAACAGCGCTCCCTTTGGAGAATATGGGCCAAGCAGGCCCAAGTTTCTTTTTATTATGTTTCGATCCTTCCGGTGATGCCAGAAGTCGTTTTGATATAAGATTTTATCTTGTTTCCATTTTATTTATTATTCCTGATCCGGAAGTAACCTTTTCCTTTCCTTGGGCAGTACCTCCCAACAAGATTGATCCATTTGGATCTTGGTCCATGATGGCCTTTTTATTGATTTTGACGATTGGATCTCTCTATGAATGGAAAAGGGGTGCTTCGGATCGGGAGTAACCGCTAGTGATAGGGCAAAAATAGTGGGGAAGGACAGGAAAGAGCGATGCCTACATTAAATCAATTGATTAGCATTATGACAGGTGGTTGAAAATTGGGCCTGCTGAGCCCAATTGCTATTTAATGGCTTTCTTTAGTTCATTCTTTTATTTATAATATTTGTTATTATTTAATACCAACTCTAACATTATTTGTATTATTATTTGTTAATCTAATTGTTTCCCCAACATTGCCAACATTTATGTTAATTTTCGTTATCAATGATTTTCTTAAGTGTTGAAATTATTCGTACAATTTATTTTTGGTTTGAAGTGTTCGTTAATCTTAAACTTAGTTAATTTTTTTTCAAAATTTAGTCAAGTTTTTCAAATTTAGTCAACATTCTTTGAAATTTAGTCAATTCTCTTAAATTTAGTCAATATTTTTCAAATTTAGTCAATTCTTTTAAATTTAGTCAATTCTTTCAAAATTAGTCATTTTTAAACTAGTCAACTTTTTCAAAGTCAATTAAATCTTTAAAAAGTTAGACAACTTCATAATCGTCGGTCGATCGCGAGTTAGCGGTCATTTTTGAGTGATTCATTTCTTCTCAAAAGTGAAAATTGAACCCAAATCCTTTCTTTGGTATTTAGAAAGATTTTTCTATTAGGACTTTTTAAATGTTTATTGGTTTCCTAATTATCCTTAAAATTAGGTGGCAACTCTTTCAATTTTTGAGAACTTGGTTTGTACTTAGATTAACTAAGTATTAAATTGGATTTTCGAAAATTGAAGTCATTTTTTCGAATTAACAAAAGTCATTTTTCGAATTAACAAGGCCAAGGAGAAATAAGCCCTTCAGAGTGCAGGACCCTTTATCTAGAGGATGTGTGGCTCGAGGTCCTAAAGGAAAGACACCATGTAGAGAGTGTGGATAACTCCATTTAGGGAATTGCCAAAAAGGTACTGAGGGATGCTATAAGTGTGGCCAAATAGGTCACTTTCAGAGGGATTATCCAAATTGGGCCAGCAAAGCTCAACCCTCTATACCGATACTACCAGTTAGAGAAAATTAGAGAGGTGCTACTTCTAGCACGAGCGGAGCCACGAACCATTTGTATGCTAAGGATAGTCACCAAGATCAAGAAAACTCCCTATATATTGTGATAGGTATGACTTGAATCTTTATTTTAGATTGTTATGTACATAGTGCCACCCTATTAGTTGTGTCTTCTTATGTGCCTAGTAGATTTGATAGAACTTCTGAGTGTCTTCCTAAACCTTTCAGTGTATCTATTGCTATTGGTGATACTATTCTAGCTGAGAGGGTGTATAGAGATTGTTCAGTGCTAATTTATCATTAAGGTACCATGACTGACTTAGTTGAGCTAATCAAGATACACCTCAAGCTCTCTTCCCAAAACGTGCTTTCAATGTCATCTATGAGACGAAAACTTATATCTCTAAGAAGTGTAATGTTAGCACCTAAGAGTGTGATTTGAGGTCTTGTAAACCATAAGTAGAATTGTCATATAGAGTTAGAAAGATGACGATGGAAAGGGAGAGACCAGATAGTAAGAGTGGTGGTTGATTGAGGCTTGTAACTAGAGTTATGTGTCCATTAGGGAAGTAATGTGGTGATTAGTCAATTCCATATGTTTTGACGAAAGAGTAGTAAGTACCATTTGATTTTTTTCCTGAGGAGGTATAGAGAAAGAGTTATTGTTGGGATGAGTTAGAGTAGGTCAGACTAGAAAGAGGTGTATGCTAATGTGTTAATGCCTTGCATGTTGATAGCCTGGGAAAACTGAAAGTTAATGATTTTAATGCTGGTTGGATCCTACAAGCTAGTCTATGGTCCGTAGGTGAGACGACGGGTCATAGGTAAGCTTCGTGGATTGGAACCAGGAAAAGTGGAAAATAGTTAGAAGTTGACTTACGAGATACCAAGATGGACCGTAAAACAGACCACGACCCGTCAAACGATTCGTAGAAAGGAGCCCTGAAGGAACCAAAATATTTCTAAAGTATGGAACACTTCTACAAGAGGACCTATTGTTCATATAAGAAATGATGAGTCATCCTACGTGTTCGTGCATTAGAAGTTAAAATTCTAATAGCTCAACTTTTGTGGCACATGTTTCTACGAGCCAAGTCATAGGCCGTATGTTGAATTACGGCCTGTAGACGGAGTCTCGTGGATGGCTCTGTCAGTTTTTAATGAAGGGTATGAAGTGCTTTCAAGGTGATAGATCTAAACTAGACTTATGATTCTAAAGGGAGAAAGCAAATATGAGAGTGATAGTGCTAGTTGGGGGATTTTCTTTAACAAGCTTGACATAGAGTGTCCCGGGAATTATGATATCAACTTGTAACAAGTGAGACGCTACGAGTGTGCATGTATAGGACCCTTAGAAATGAAAATAGTGAATTGTGTGTATTCAAATTAGTGCAAAGTTGTGTAAAGTTCTAAGTTATGATTTAGCCTGGGTGCGTAGATAGTATATCTGAGTTGAATGTGGATGATTCTAATGACCTTGGTATAGAATGACCTTAGGTTTGTTAATGACACTGTGATGGAAAAACTCAAAACCTCAAATATTGAATTGTACTTACCATTAAATGCAAAGATAATAGAGTTGGCACTTGCCAAAGGGGGAGATGATGAGCTACTGAGAGTGGGAGTAGAGAGGAGTGAATTTATCCTTATTATGATAGTAGTGTTGTATTTGTTTCACATAGGGATAGAGATAGGGAGGAAGGGAGAGACGAGACCTTATGATGTGAAACAGATAGGTAAAAGTAGGTTAGAATGTCTCTAGCTAGGAACTCATACAATGATGTATGTAGAGGTTTTAAGTATATTTGAAAATTCTTAGATGTGGTCGAAGGGGTTAGTGTGATTTGCTTGAATATGTGGTTGTTATTATACGAGTAATGGTGATAGGCTATTGACGACTTCTTGATAAGGGTTTCAAATAAGATTAGTAATGTAACAGAGGGAACTAGTGATCTTTTAATGAAAGTTCCTAAAGAGGTATAGAGCTAGAGTTTTAGGGATTATCTTTATGGTCATCTTAGGAATATCGCTTGGGGTTTTAGAATTAGGCCTGAACAGATTAAGTTAATGTGGTTAGGCGTAGATTTAAATAGGGGCCATAAGCTTCATAATAATTGATGGAGTGTAGTTCCATGAAAAGGAGCATAGATGAGATAAGGTGCTAAGCTTGAGAGTTATCATTAGAGTTTTATATATTGTGATGGTCCTATTCTCGAATTGGAGTTGATGACTTCCTTCTTGAGTTTAAAAACTGATTTATGAGATGTTTACATGATTTGAACTAATTGAGTTCTGATGTACCATTCGTGCCTGATAGTGAGAATTTCTAATAGGTTAATAGGTATGATGGTGATTAGTTGATTGTGATTCAACTAATCGCCTCCATAGAATATTTGAATTGATTTGTCTATTCTGAGTTGGATTTATGATTGTCCAGATATGTTAATAGGTATGATGGTGATTAGTTGATTGTGATTCATTGATTTGATGGAGTCTCGATTGTTATTTGTGTCTTGAATTCATCCTTGTTTCAATCATCATTCAAGGATGAATGGACCCAAGGGGGAGATATTGTAATATCCCAACACTTTATATATAGAATCCAATTTGTTTCGTTGTAAGTATGTAAGCTTGAACCTAGTGATGCCTTACATGTACCTATATATTAAAGCTCATTCCCATATGTGTAAAGCGTATTAGAAGTGGATTAGGGTCGTAAGATACCTCTAGTACTTAGTTGAGTTCAAAACTTTCCTGTCGATTGAGGTTTTTGCGTTAGATTATGCAAGGGTCAATTTTAAATGACCATACCTTTTAGTACACAAAACCCTAGCCAGCCCATGACCTACCAAATGGAAGATCTTTGAATTAGCTTTTCAACTCCACCTATTTCAGCTCATTTGGAGTTTGGAGTAAATGTTATGATCATTTTACTATAGACTGTTAGAGCAGAGTTGGCCTACAAACTGACTTACGGGTTGTGGTTTGATTGACGGCCCATACTGTTAACTCATCAAAAAACTTCAGAAAGTCCATTTTTGTGTTCCAGACTTGACGGACCCAACTACGTGTCGTAAACTCTTAAATTTGCCTAAAAGTTTACAGATGAGTTCTACAGACCGTAGAAGCTTCTACGAGCTGTAAATTGACTCATGAATGACTTTGACAACATTTTAAGAAGGGTTAATTTGGTCTTTTCGCACCCTTTTAAATCCTAAACTTGATGGTTTTACATCTATTTAAGCCCCTAAACATAACTACTCAACCTATTTATACTCAAAACACATTCCAAGACTTTGAACAAGGTTCCAAGAGGAGAAAAGCTGGAGTTTCAAGAGAATGCAATGCATTTTTCAAAATCCTTCAAAAATCTAAGTCTCTTAGGTATTTAATTTTAACATAATGTAGGACTGAGTTCGTCCACGTGCCCTTTTATCTCCGTCGATTTGAGTTAAGTTGAGTTTGGGTTTTCTTCAAATTTCTCGAATTAGATTCTTCTGTTATCTATTGTCTTATTGGGTTTCTTGTACGTAAAAATGGGTTGATAATATTCATAAGTTTGGTATTTGAATGATTATGTTCTCATCTTCATTTACATGGACCCTAATTAAGGACTATATTTGATTTCATCCATTATTTAAATTGAGATTGATGGTCGTTCTATATGTTGGAAAAAATATGGTTTTGAACATATTTTACTGAGTCTACACGAACATGAGTCTTTGAGCATAAATAACAATTTGAGAAAGAGTCTTGATGAGATGATGCATGTTTAATGAGTTTTTGATTAAATTGAGCATTGAGTTTAAACGATGTTTTGTGTAAATATTTGAAGAGAATGTAATTAATTTTCAAAATATTTTATTGATGGAAGATGATGATGACGATGTTTGAGATGAGTTTGAATGAGTTTTAAAGAGAATGTGTTGGGAGTAGTATCGAGATGAGTTTGAATGAGTTTTAAAGAGAATGTTTTGGGAGTAGTATCGAGCACCTAGTTGGGTAAGAGTATAACATCCCAAAACTACATCGCTAGCGTAGGATAGTCATATATTAACTCTGGTGATTCTTGTCCCAGAAAGATGGACAAGGATTGAGGATCCAAGAGAGACAGTTGAGCATCCTTACCCTAGCAAGTATTAGATGGGTGAGCAACGAAGTTGCGTTCATTGTGCATCACCAACTATGTTGGTAGGATGACTGTCGGTTAGAGAAACTCCTTAAGTTTGCATGACTGGTTTGACTTAATTGCATACTAGAGTGTCTTTTAGGAGCATTTTTTACTATAAAATTTGAATGATTTGGCGTGAGTTCCATATTATTGAGTTTACTTTCAGAGCATGACTTTATTCATAAACTTGCATATTTTATAGAGTTGAATTGAGTTGACTTTTTTAGTTGAGTTACTTGATTTGAGTACTGTTAATTATGTCCTTTCTTTCCCATCCATTTTACATACCAGTATATTCAATATACTGATGTCCATTTGGACTTCATCATTTTATGATCCAGAGACAAGTATAGAGGTCATCCACATATGCTTCATTGAGGATCTTTTCGCATTCAGCTGATTGGTGAGTCATCCCCTACATTCGAAGGATACCCCACTTATATTTCTTGCTTTGAGTTTAACATTATTTTATTTTCATTTGACGTAGCCATGAACCTATTATTGGACCCACCTAGATGCCTAGAGATAGAGTCTTCATAGACAAGGATGGATTAAAGTTGATGCTTCATTTTTAAAGACTTGTACTTTTCAAATTATTTTCATAATATTAAATTGATTTGGATTATTAATTTTTTTAGACCCCTATTTTATTGAGTCATTGATTTATGAGCTCACTAGAAGGTTCCCTATACTTAAACTGAGTCTTTTGCTATTGATGAATGAGTAAATGAGCCAAGTGGTTCGTTTGGGGACTGACAATGGTTTCTGAGTGCCTGCCATGCCAACGGTACCCTCCTAGAGCGTGACATTTTGAACAATATCACCATCCTCATCAAAGTGAACCAACTGAACACTCAAACGGGCTATAATCTATGCACAATATGAACCAACTTCTTTTTCTCATCCTCAACATGAGCAACACTATCCATGGACAATCTACTAAGGGCATCGACCGCTACATTAAGCTTGCCAAGATGGTATAATATGTTCATATCATAGTTCTCTAAGAACTCAATACATATCCTTTTGCAAAGATTCAACTTTTTTTGTTTAAACACATGTTGTAAACTCTTATAATCAGTGAGAACATCTACATGGACATCATAGTGGTAGCGCTTCCATATCTTCAAGGCAAATGCAACTATTGCTATTTCAAACTCATGGGTTGGGTAGTTCTTTTCATGTTTCCTATGTTAGTAAGAAGCATAAAGTATCACCTTGCTATGTTACATCACCACATAACTAAGTCCAATCCTCGAGAAATCATAATGCATAACAAAGCCATTAGACCCTTCTACTAAAGTCAAAATAGAAGCAAAAAACTCTTGAGATCTCTTTTCATATGCTTTCAACCATTGAATCTTTTACTTACTTTGAGTCAACTTGGTCAAAGGCGAACTAATAGATGAAAACTCTTCTTCAAATCTTCTATAATAATTGGCTAAACCCAAAAAGCTTTAAATATTCACAATAGGTAGATGTCTAGGCTAGCTCTTAACGTCCATAATTTTTTTAAGATCAACCATAATACCTTCAAATAGAGATGATATGGTCGAGGAACGCCACCTATCTCAACCAAAACTTACACTTACTTAATTTAGAAAATAATTAACAATCCTTGATGCCTAACATGCTCCTTTTCACTTCGAGAGTAAACCAAAATATCATCAATAAACACAACTAAAAAATGTCCAAATATTGTTTAAATACCAATTCAGCAAATCCATAAAAGTTACAGGAGTATTCCTTAGTCTAAAAGTCATAACCTAGAATTCAAACTGATCATGCTGAGTCCTAAAAGTCATTTTGAAATGTCAGGATCCCTCATTGAATGTTGATGATAGCTCAATCTGAGATTAATCTTAGATCAATATCTAGCACCCTGATTTTGATCGAACAAGTCATCAATTCATGGGATAGGATACTTATTTTGATTATAACCTTGTTCAATTGCTGGTAGACAATACACATACAAAGAAAAACATTCTTCTTTTGAACAAAGAGAATTGGAGCACCCTATAGAGAGATACTTGGTCTAGTAAAATCCTTATTCAACGAATCTTTCAAGTAATACCTTGATTCCTTAAGTTCCACCAAATCTACAACGTAGGGAGGGGCAGAGATAGCTTGTGTTTTGGGAAGAACGTCTTCATCAAATCTTTTTCTCTTTGGCAGGAATACTGGGTAAATTATCAGGAAATGTACCCCAAAAAGCATTGACAATGAGGAAATATTCAAGAGTAGGGGCTTCTGATTCGTACTCCTAACCGTAAAAAGTGATAGATGAAACTCTTGGAAATAGTTTTATGAGATTCGAGACAGGTGATGAATTGGACTCTTAAACATGGAATTACAAATATTCCATTCTACGACTGCCTCGTTAGGAAACTAAAACTTAACCATTTGGGTTCTATAATCAATAAAATCATTATATGCGTGAAGCTAAATATACTAAGGATAATGTCAAATCAATCATATCAAGCTCTATAAGATCACATGAAGTAACTTTATAAAAATATTGAGACCGGACAATTTGTATAAACTCTTTTAGCCAAGATTGAGTCGCCAATAGGAATATAGACTATGAAATTCTCCAACAAAATCTCTAGACTAACATCAAATTTCATAGCAAGATGTGGTGTGATAAAACAAAGGTTTTCTCCTAGATTTAATAAGACATAAACATCAAAATGAAAGACTCATAACATACTGGTAACCACGTCAAGAGAATTCTTCAAATATTATCACGTTTGTAAGGCATAAATTCTATTTTGATGTTGACCCCGACCCAAACCTGAAGTAATGCCATGAAAATCTTATTGTCCTGTGGTAGTCTGAGTCTAGGGTAGACCACCTCTATGATCTCTCACATGATGAACTGATTTGCCATAACTATAACATGCATCTGACCTTACCAAGCACATTTTTCGGTAATTCTTCCTACACTTCTTACACTTAAGATACCTTAGACGCTTAGAGCTCTTTCTTGATCCTTAGGGTTAGACAACCTATACTTGTTGAAGATTTGAGCCAATTGATTTGAAGAACTTTGACTAGAGAACTTTTGGCAAAACTGTTGATAACCACCATTTTTTATCTTAAGTGTGAAAAGGCACCACAATCCATCCTTGCTTTTTTAGACTCCCTAGCCTTCTCCCTAATCTTTTCCTCCTTAATTTTCAAGACATAAGTCATGAGCCTTGAGATATCCATTTTTGTGATCAACACAGCAATTTTGCACTCTTGGGCACAAAGTCCAATACACCAAAAACAAACTTGCTTATTTAAGCTCTAGAGTTGATAACCATGAAAGGGACATATTTTGACAATTGCATGAACTTGAGGGCATACTCCCTCGCACAAATACTTCCATACTTTAAGTTGATAAATTGTTGAATCTTAGCCTCCCTTAGCTCAAGGAAAAAGAAACAATCAAGAATACCCCTTTGAACTCTTTTCAAGTAATGGTCCCGCTCCTCTAGCTTGCTTACCCTTTCATTTATCAAATCAAATCCTTACAACTTCATTAAGTTAGTAAAAGTCCAATTCTGCCTTTTTTACTGGTGAAACCCCTATTATCTCAATAATTTTGTTGATGCCTTCTATAAATTCTTAGAGGATCCTCATTCGTCTTTGAGCAAACAAAGTCCGAAAGATTTATCCTTGTGAAATCATGAACTCTTGTTATTATCATACACATATATAGGTTCGCGGGGGCAACCACCTTCCAATTGACTTGTGCCACAATAGCTTGGACAAGTATTTGGAAAGCAGTTCAGAACGTCAGATGTGACACTTTCTCGGCCAAGGGAATCATAGGAGATTGAGGGGTTTGGTGCTCCTCCTCTTGGTCCACACCTCTGCTAGTAGGACCCTTTCATGGAGAAATATTTCTACAATCACCAAGAAAAAGCATTTGAGAAGGAAAACCTTAGATTTCGACTCTATCATCCAATAAGATCATGAAAGAAGTGAAGTGTTATAAAGCATCTCATAACCTCCTATTCATAGATGTAGCGCACTTCATATCAATGAACAAGACTCTACTCAATGTAGCATATTAAACTCCTTAAGAATCCTTGAACTATATGCTCTGATACCAAGTTTGTCATGACTTAAGCTAGGTCAGAGATGCCACATGATGATTAGAATCTCGAGGGAATCCAACCAAGGCTCTTAGCATACATCGTATACATAAAGGAGGTGAAGACATTAACGAAAACACAAGGAGATATAGAGTCTCAACATAGAAATATCAAATATAAGGGATACTAAAGAAAAATATATGAATGTATAAGACAAGATAGACACAAAAATGTAATATGCCTCTACTAATCTTAAAAGAGGCGTAGGACATACCATAATAATGAATAAAGTTAAGTCATAGGAAAACAGAAAAATCACAAATGTCATGTCCTCGAAGCATGAGGACTTACCAACAAATGGATGATAGCAAACTCTAACCTAAACATGAGTGGGATGTCTATGATTAGCATAAGACCTTATATTATGATATAATGTAGGTAAAAGTATGCATCAGTACATGAAATGCACCTAGTATATGATAAGCATACATAACGTAAATGTGTCATAGCAGTATACATGAGACATGAGTGCAAGACCAATAGTTACTAAAAAATGTAAGAAAATTATAGATCATAAGATTTGGTTAATGTATACCTTAAAATGTACTGAGATCTTGTAAGAAACATAGTCATTTTGTGGGATATTAACCCTAACCAATACTTAAGACCTTGAAATCTAAATGTGACATACCGGTGTTAGTCTCTTAGTTAATACATAACGTAAATGTGGCATACTAGTGCTACTCCCTTACCAAAGTGAGAGAGGCTACTTGCCAAGGTAAACTTCATATGTAACATCATTACCATCTTGAGTTATAAGTGGATCCACTAGCTAGGAAAATTTGAAGAACTTACAGAAGACGTAGTTTGGGACTAGAGGTTACTACTAAAGCTCTGTTAGGTTGCTCCTAGAGTTTCCTGACCAAGCCCTACTTTAATATCCTCTCGACACTAAGTAAAATACAAATGGAAATATATATTATAAATCATTAAGTCGTATCATTGGGAAAGATAATATCTAATTACGAATCAATTCATTTTTATCAACTTATAATCAAAGAGTAGTTTATTAAATCATGATTCATGTTATGTGAGAGATGTCCTTTTATCATTACGAATCCATAAGTAGGTCAGAAAACCATTCACCATCTAGAAATTCTTTCACAATTATTCATTTTTTCTTGAGAATTGTCGTTTAAAACTTCGTTTGTCATTTTCATAAAGCATACATAAATTCCTTGATAATTTATGATCACAATTCATAATGAGAACAAGGATAAAAGGCATAGGTTCATAAGGAATCAACATAACTTTAAATCCTACAACTTGATGGATTTATTCTTGATCAAGGAAATTAAATTTCAATAAAATTATAATTGGAAAAACTAAAAAGTAATCACAAAATCCTAGATGAAAGTGGGGAAAATTTGAATTAGAAACTTTGAAATCATAAAACAAATATCAATTCATGCATAATGAAATCAATAAGAATGAGTTAAAACACAAATAATTGACTTCAATGTTAGATCATCAAAATCCTAGGTTCCTACAATGAAAATCCATGAAAAACTAGAGAATTTCTTTGGGCTCCATGGATAAAAGAAATCCATGAATGAACACTCACATACCTGAGGTAGAAACCTTGCTAGAAACTTGAAGTTGGAAGTTTGAATTGAACAATCTTATAGTTTGACCTTATTCTTGCCATGAGAGAACTTCTAATCTTTGGTTGGGAATTGAGAGAATGAGGGTTAGACTCATAGAAACCCCTTAAGTCCCACTTAAAATATCTCAAATGGTGTAGTATAGAAGTTAAAAAAGATGGGCAAACATTGAGAGATCCCTGAGAAATAACTGTTAGACAGGAACTGTGAGTAGTTAGTGTGAATGACTGTTAATCGAAGTCAGTCTCCAACACCAAGTGTCTGTAGTTTTCCCATGATACCCTTTTCATGAACTACAGATGTAATTACGACTCATACAATGCCACTTGTAGAAATCAGGCAAATTTTTCATGTCTCAAAATCTCATCCATGAAACCATGAACTACACTCCGTAGACCAGTCTATGACCCGTCAAATCTTTTCATAGCTACCAAGTATTGAAAAAGATCTTTGAATCTCAATTCATGATGCCAAAACCACAACTAGTAAAACCATCCATGACTTGAAAATACCCCTCACCATGTGATCAATTTTCTCCAACCTCAATCTCATCCACAAGGGCCATCTATAACGTGTAGAATGAAGTACCACTTATAGAATGAGCTTGTAAACCTCGCCAAAATTTTTGAAACTCCTAAATTCCATCTATAACCTCCATTTGCGATCCATAGACAGGACTTATAGACCCTGCACTAGATAAGTTTTATGCGCTTCTCTTTCTGCATTCAAACTTTCAACTCCTGGGTATTACATGCCCTTGAATAACTTCAAAGACTTGAAATTTTCCTCTAATTTTCACAAATGACCTTTATGGCTCATGAAGAGGATCATATATCATAGAAGGATCTCTTATCAATAAATTTTTAGGGCTTTTTTATATACTTTTTGTTCTTTTAGTAATTATGCTACATCATATATAGACTATTTCTAAGGCCTATAACTATCCAAATCCTTCAAAATTTATCCATTCTTTCACTATTCGTATATTCCAAAAATCTTCTCTCTAGAATAACTCGGTAACCAATTCAAGGAAGAACAAGCTAGGATTTCAGGAATTCAAGTCTCTTTTAGAAGTTTCAAAATTAAGATCTACTTAAAGTTATGTGAGTATTCATTCATGAATAATTTTCATCCATAGAGCCCAAAGGATTCAAGCTTTCTAATTCTAATTTCTTCTCAATTTCATCTAGAATTTTGTAATTCTGCCTGAGTTCTTTCCATTATCATCCAATTGCCATTTATTTTACTTAATCATACAATGAATTTATTGAATCAAATGATTTGAAGTTTATTTCAAATGACCATGCATTATGTCTAAATTTTCATTGTGAATTATACTATGCTTTGATGAGTATTTTACACAAGCTTGATGAAATTGATGAATTACAACAACAACAACATTACCCCGATGCCTCAAAGGCTCCCGCCCATTGCGGGGTAAGGGGGGTCGGATGTACGCAGCCTGACCCCTATGTTTAAAAACATAGGGCGACTGTTTCCAGATGACCCATGATGAAATTGATTAATTACATTTTAATAATTTTTTAAGAAATTACGAATGATTGCAAAATGATTTTACATATATGAATGATGGTGAAAGATTTTTCACCTATTTGTGGATTCGTAATGATGAAAAGACAATCTCACATTACATGAATCATGATTTAATAAGCTCCTCCATGATTGGGACTTTATGAAACAAATTGTTGGTTAAGTATTGTGTTTCTATATGATATGCTTTAATGATTTACTTTATCTATTTTGTTGAGATTTTAATTTGCACCAAGAGGATTTTAAGGTGGAGACCTGATAGTAAGGTCTCCAGTTGCAATCTCTAGTCCCTAAACTTCAATGTCTGGAACAACCCTCAATTTAAGATCTTAGAAAGTACAAAAGAAAATTGGACTGGAAGTGCTCTGGGTCAACCCATGAAGCCTCAATCATAGCCCATGGTTTAGACCACCATCCATAGACATGGCCTATGGACTTGAACTTGAGGAAAGGGAAAATGTTTCCTAGTGTAAAGTGACCCATGAAGCAAATGACGGTCCATTGAAGTTTTCACGGCTCGTATATAGGGTCGTAGCTATGATTTCCAGAAACGAAAGAAATTTGGAGTTTTAGGAAGAAAGAATATGATTAACAGGTTGGTCCATAGACCAATGCATGGCCCATCGAAAGTCTTCGTGCTGAGATCCAGAAAAGTGTGAAATTTGGCTAAGTGTGGATGGACTCCACGAGTCCAACCACGATCCATATATCAATTGACAGCCCATAAGTAGGAGTTTTTGATTAGGGTCTAGTAAATAATCTTTGAATGTTGGAAATGAAGAAAAGGATGACCAGGACTATGGTCCGTGGTTCTATCTACAACCTGTAAATATATTTTCGGGGATCCTTTTCAGAAATTTTAATGAATGGAAATTTTATCCTCTCCACCAATTAAAATCCTAAACCATGTCATCTTTTAGGACTCCAAGAGCCCTAAATCAAATCCTAAACCCCAGGGATTCCCCGTTCCTTTCATTCTCCCATATATTTAAAAGTCTCTAAGGCAATATTCTCTCTAGAAGGAAAGGCAAAAGGCTAGGGTTTCAAGGTTCCTCCCAAAGAGTTCAAGTTCCATCTTCATAGGGTTACCCAAGGTATATGAGTTGATTTGTGGGTCTCGTTTCACCCAAAAAGTCCCACCTAATGACTTTGCCTTTACTTGAAGTTCCTTCCATATTACTATGTATGCTTATGATGATTTCATGATGTTTAAATGTTATTACATATTTTAATATTACCATATGATATTCTACTACGTATTTTCATGTATCATGAGTTGATAATGATGGCCCCAATGATTTGGATTTGCATGATGAAGTGTGGTCTGTTTTACCATGTTTTGAACAAGCATATTTTCAGTGACTATACATGATTTCATGATTTTTGAATGTTTCCATTTATGAACTAGCCCAGTAAGGTTTAAGTTAAGACTTGCACGAGTCATGATAAAGGTTAGGGCATAAAACTAACATTTTAATATTATGATTTGTCAAAGATATAAGCATGTTGATAATACCCTTAAAGATATTTATGATGGTCCTTAAGATAAAAGGATAATACTCACTTGGTGGTACGTTAAGTTCGAGCTACCCTTGAGATTGCTACATATGATTCTAAGTTTATATTCAAGAATTCCATAGGATGAATTAGCACCGAATGAGGAATTAAGGTGGGGTTTGGTAAGGGAACCCTAGAAGCAACCCTTTGCCCCATTAACTATGTGCCACCATACGAACCCTTGTAGGCTAGGCTAGTGGATTCATATTGGCCAAAGATGATATATATATATGATGGTGCATACGAAGTGACAGAGTTCCACATGGCAAGTGGTCTTCCCGTACCTACATAGGGGTTATGTTGGATTCTATGTAGTAGCTCACATAGTCTTATATGCCGGTTATGGTCCATTTTTGAAATATTTATGATCTATATCTTGGTTTATCACATGTGTTCCATTTATGCATGATTCTTGATCATATTGAGCATTATTACTTGTGCATGCTCAAGCTTATGTTTAAGTTACCTTTACCATCCTATGTATATATACTTTTCCTTATGAATGATGGCATTAAAATTTCATGTTTGTATTTTCATCTCACATACTTAGTACATTCCAAAAGTAGTAATGCACATTTTTCCTAGATGATTAAACCATGTAGGGACAAGTTCCCCTCTATCGTTTCATGGCTAGTTCTCTGACGATCAAGACTAGTGTTTTTGTGGTGAGCCCTTAGTTTGGGTCTACCAATTTACATTCTAGTTATGTAATTGAGATTGACGTGTATGTTGTCCTTTAGGGGCTTTTACTTTTTATGTTAATGTTTGGAGTCTTTTCTATTTGATGGAAACTGACCATACTGGTTCTATCCGTCCGTAATGTAGTTGGTATGCTTTCAGACGATATGAACATTTTTAATGTTGTGTCATAGTCATAACATTGTCCTATAGTCCCCTCCCCTCTTTAATACGCAAATGTTTAAGTTTTATGCCATAACTGCTTGAGATATTAAAGATGGCTTAGATGAGGTGCCTCCGGGTATCTAATTCGTCATGTGATAACTAGGACCTAAGTCGGTTCTATACAAACTTAGTATCAGAGCATAAGATTTTAAAATATTCCTCGAATCTCTAAACATACTACGTCGAGTAGAGTCTCGTTCAAGGTTGTGAAGCGACCCACTATTTTGAATGAGATGCTATGAGGCATTTACGAAAGTTTTCCTTTATTTCTTATTCATGTCATGCCTTTAGAATTGACTAAGATTCTCCTATAACTAATGATGAATCTTTGCTATTTAAAGAGCATGCCACCAAGAAGAGCACCACAACAGAGGAACATTCCAGAGCACCAAGCCCCTTAACTACAACAAGATGATGGAGTATCTCACATGGAGTTTAGAGTTGCATTCACCATTCTAGCCCAAGACTTGGCAAATCAATCCAATAGGGAGATTTCCATTCCTCCTTAAGTTCCCACCCTAGCTACATGGGTTTGAGACTTCATGAGGATGATCCCTCTAGAGTTCCATGGTTCTAAGACAGAAGAGGACCCCGTCGATTTTATTGATGAGGCTTACTGAATCATTGCCATCATAGGAGTTCCTTTGAAGAAAAATCCAATCTGGTGGCCAAACCAACTAAAGTGAGTATCTAAGATATGGTATGAACAATGGGTGGAACAAAGGGACCCATGCATGGGTCCAATCGAATGGGAAGAGTTCAAGTGCACCTTTTTGGACCGATTCTTTTCGATAGAGTTAAAGGAGGTCTAAGTACAATAGTTTATCAACCTTAACCAAGGGCATATATGCATGAGGAAGTACGCCCTCAAGTTCACCAAGCTCTCTGAATATGCCTCTTTAATTTCATGGCAATGGATCCAGGAGCTCGCATGAGCAAATTCATCTTTGGTGTATCAGACTTGGTGACAATGGAGTGTAAGATAGTGATACTTGTGAAGGAAATGGACATGTCCCGATTAATGACCTACGCCAAGCAAATTGAAGAGGAGAAGTTAAAAGAGAGAGCACGAGAGTCCATGATATTGGTGCTAATTTGTTTTGAATGATGATATTTTTCAGGATACAAAAGTGGCTATACTAGGAAGCGTGATCTACCAGCTTTTGCAGAACTAAGCTAACCAAGCAAAAAGGAAAACATGGGACTGAGACAAAATACCGAAGCTAAATCAAACCAAAAGGAATCTGAGTGAATTTTGTGAGAGGAATATGATATCATGCAATCAAGGATCTTCAGAAATCAGTGTAGCAATCAAAAAGGAAGAAAATAGTAATCAAGAAATCAAAAAAAGAAGAAAATTTAAATCAAGCAATCAACAAGATATGCACGACGGATCTGGGAGGACTGCCTTCCAATTATCTTGCCCTTATTCTTGGAAAGAGAATCATCAATGCCTCAATCCAAGGATCAAATTCCTTGGGGTGCCATCTCTTCTATAAAAGAAGGCATCTAGATATTTCATCAAATATACAACCCTACTGCAATTCAAACCTTCTTCAATACTCTTCATTTTTTGAAAATCATTGTAATTTATAGTCTTTATTTTACTGTGAAAGAAAAAGAGAGAGAAAAGAAGAAACATTGAAAAGAGAGGTGTGTATCAACAGAAAAAGAAAAACAAAAAAGAGAAAAAATTCTGATTGTGTAGTTTCAATTTCTATAACCTCAAAACCCATTAAAGACTTGAAGAGATATCCCTTCCAACCCAAGAGGACTGTACTAGGATTCATATTGATTCCAAACCAGTATAGAATTATCTGGTGTCAAAGTTACTTTTTACGCATTTTAAATTTCGATTTACTTGTTTATGTGTTAGTCGACTATCTGCTTCGCTAGATGACTATCTAGAATTAAAAGAAAATAAACAAAAGTGAAGGAACTTTAATTCACCTCTCTCTTGCACTTTCAACTGGTATCAGAGCTTGGTCTCACTAATTATTCTGTCTAACCACAGGTGAGAAAAAGTTCATGGCAAATCAAAGTCAAATCCTTGGAGCACTATTTCAAGAGGGAACTTCTCAAACCAGACCTCCTTACTTCAATAGAAAGCATTTCTCATACAGGAAAATCAGGATGAAAAACTTCATCAATTCCTATGATATTAAGGTATGGAGGGTTATCAAGCTTGGTGATATACCCATTCTTGATTGTAAACCTGCAAATTCCTCAACCGCTAAAGGAAGTCAAACTGCAGTCATTCCTAGTCTGGAAAACTACAATGATGAACAAATGGAGGTCATTCAGATAAACTCAAAGGCTAAGAATGTCCTGTATAATGCTATCAATGGTGAAGAATATGAGAAAATTTCAAGCTGTGAAACTGCGAAAAAAATGTGGGGCAAACTGGAAGTCACTTATGAAGGAATTAACAAAGTGAAAGAAACCATTGTCAGTCTCCTTGTCTTTGAAAATGAACTGTTCCAAATGAAAGAAAGAGAATCTATTGAAAATATGTTCGCACGACTAAGCAAGATCATTGGAGAACTCAAAGTTATAGGAAAGGAATATGCTCCCATAGAGAACATAAGAAGAGTTCTAAGAAGTTTACCTCCTCAATGGCTTGCCAAAGTTGTCGCACTTGAAAGTATGGATCTAAAGAACCTAACATATGATGAGGTTCGAGGAGATCTCATTGTATTTGAGAAATGCATCTGAACAAAAAGGGAAAAGAAGAAGAGAAGAAGAAATATGTTACTTTCAAAGAAACTAATGATAATCTGTATGATGAAGACGAATTCAATGAAGACAAAATTGTACTGATAACAAGACCTATCATAAAGACATTTCGAAGCAATAGAAATCAAAGAAGAGGTAATCCAAATAACTCCAAAAATAAACAGATTACTAACTTTAATCGTAATGATAACAGGTGCTATGATTACAGCAAGTTTAGTCACATTGCAAGTGAGTGTCCTGAAAATAAGAAAAAAAATCTTCAAAACAATGGAAGAAATAAGGCCCTTAGTAGCTAGAATGATGAAGATACATTTGAGTATGATCAAGATGACACTAGAAATGTGTGATTCATGGCCATTGGAGAATCCAGTCAGGTAAGATCAGACTTTTGTAATAACTGCAATAATTTAAGAGCTTTACTACACCAAGACATTGCAGAGTTAAAAAGATCTTTGGAAAATTTTAGAACCATTCAAGATGAAAAAAGAGCTTTGGAAATTCAACTCGAGGTTTGTTCTGTTGAAAGAGATCTGTTTGATGAAGAAGTTTTTGAGCTAAAAAATCTCTTAAAAAATGCTCAAAAGTTTTCCTACCCTAATAAAGGAACTAAGTCAATTAGCTCAGACGAGTCGACTCATTCTCAAAGTGAATACTACAGTCTACCTGGGTCTGACGAGACTAGCAAATACTCTTATTATTTTTGTGGTAAATATGGTCATTCTTATTCAAGGTGCAGATATCATCTTTCCAGACCCACTAACCTGCTTTGGAGAGTCAAAAATAACCCTAACCGAAAAGGACCCAAAACTTATTGGGTACCTAAAAACAAATAATCTTATTTTGTAGGAACTCCACGTGAAATCAAAAGGGAAATGGTATCTTGACAACAGATGTTCAAATCATATGACAGGAAACAAATATCTATTCACATCAGTTGCTAAATTTCAAGATGGAAATATTCGATTTGGTGACAATTCAACCGGAACTGTCTGGTGTTGGAACAATTAATTGACTTTAATGAAACATGTAAAATTACTAGTGTATATCTTGTGAAAGGATTAAAGTATAATCTATTGAGTATCAGTCAACTATGTGATGCCGACCTTAAAGTAAGATTTAAGAAAATAGGATGCATTATAGAGGATGTTTCAGGAAAGGCACTCCTTCTAGGAAACATGGACAAAAATGTATACATTTTGGACTCAGTCAAAGGATCAACTGATCACATCTATTTGGCATCCATCTCTGAAGATCCTTGGATATGGCATAAAAAACTTGGACATGCTAGCTTGAGGCTAATTGAAAATCTTGCAAAAATTAGAACTTGTGATCGGACTTCCAAAGCTAGACTACACAAAGGATCACATCTATGATATTTGTCAAATAGGTAAGCAAACAAGGAACTCTTTTCAATCTAAAGACATTGTCTCCACTACAAAACCTCTTTAACTTCTTCATATGGATCTTTTTGGTCCAACTAGAAAGCATTGGTGGTAAGAGGTATGCATTTGTTTTTGTAGATGACTTCTCTCGTTTTATTTGGGTTATGTTTTTAGCTAACAAAGATGATATATTAAAGAAGTTTGAGTACTTTTGCAAGAAAGTACATAGGGAAAAAGGTTACTACATCACTTCAATATGAAGTGATCATGGAGGAGAATTTGAGAGCAAGGCATTTGAAAAATTCTTCAATGAAGAAGGTTACTCCCACAACTTCTCCGCTCCTTGCTCCCCTTGAAAAAATGGAGTAGTTGAAAGAAAGAACTGAATACTTCAAGATATGGCCACAACCATGATTTATGAATACTATGTTCCTCACCACTACTGGGCAAAAGCGGTAAGTACTGCATGTTATATTCTTAATAGGTGTCCAATCAGGCCAATTCTCAAGAAGACTCCATATGAACTGTGGAATGAAAAGAAGTCCAATATTAGCTACTTTCATCCCTTTGGTTGCAAATGTTTTGTGCACAATAATGGTAAGGACAATCTAGGTAAATCTGATCCTCGCAGTGATGAAGGTATCTTTCTTGGTAATTCTACTACCAGTAGAGCATATCGAATTTTCAATATATGTACTTCTACTGTAGAGAATCCATTCATGTTGTTTTTGATGATTCTAATTCAATTCCTAAGAAAAGATTCAATTCTGATGATGAAGATACTACTAACAGTGACAAAACAGTACCTACAACACTTGCAAAAAATGACCAGTCGACTACTATTACCAAAAGTAAACTGGCAATTGAAAATGTTCCAAATGAATGGAGAAGTGAGCCTGATTATCCTAGAAAGTTCATTACTGGTGATGTCAGTGATGGAATGAGAACAGGGGCATCCAACAAAAGAAATGCTAACATAGCCCTTATATCCCAATTCGAGCCTAAAAAGGTAGAGGAAGCTTTGAAAGACAGTGATTGGGTAAAAGCAATAAAAGAGGAACTAGGTCAATTTGAAAGAAATCAAGTTTGGACCTTGGTTCCTAAACCTGAAAATGTTGCTATCATTAGCACAAAATGGATGTTTAGAATTTAGAAACAAATTGAATGAGGCTAGGAAGTTACTAGAAATAAAGCAAGGCTTGTTGCTAAAGGTTACTCTCAACAAGAAGGAGTCGACTATGATGAGACTCTTGCTCTTGTAGCAAGGTTAGAGTCTATTTGAATTCTTCTTTCTTATGCTGCTTACGAAGGTTTTAAACTGTTTCAAATGGATGTTAAAAATGCTTTTTTAATGCTTTTATTGAAGAAGAAGTTTTTCTAAACCAGCCTCCAGGTTTTGAAAATTCAGATTTTCCTTATTATGGATTCAAACTTTCAAAATCACTCTATGGACTCAAACAAGCTCCCAGAGCTTGGTATGAGCACCTACGCAAATTTCTTCTTTCTCATGGTTTTTCTCGAGGAAGCATTGACATTACCTTATTTATCAAAAATTATTTCTCTGACAATATTATGATTCAAATATATATTGATGATATTATATTTGGTAGTATAACCCTGATTTGTGCAAGGAATTTACCAATCTTATGCAAAGCGAGTTCGAAATGAGCATGATGGGTTAGTTGACCTTCTTTCTTGGTCTTCAAATCTATCCAAATGATCGGGGTATTTTTATTTGTCAAAGCAAGTATGGATTAGAACTTGTTCAAAAGTTTGATATGGAAAATGCTAATCTATCAGCACTCCCATGAGTCCCTATTGCAACTTGGACCTTGATCCTAATGGCAAAAGTGTTGACAAAACCAAGTTTTGAGATATGATCGGATCCTTACTCTATCTCACTACTAGTCGTCATGATATCATATTTAGTGTATGTAAATGTGCTAGATTCCAATATGCTTCTAAAGAATCTCATCTTACAACTATTAAAAGAGTTATTCGGTATCTAGTTGGCACCATCTCTTTTGGACTATGGTATGAAAAATCCTCTACACTTAATCTTGGTGGATTCTTAGATGCAGACTATGCAGGTGATAAAGTGGATCGAAAAAGCAGTAGTGGTTCTTCTCAATTTCTAGGGAATTGCTTAGTTTCTTGGAATAACAAGAAATAAAATTACATATCCATTTCAACCACTGAAGCTGAATATGTAGCAATAGTATTATGTTGTGCTCAGGTTTTATGGATTATTCATTAATTATTTGATTTTGATATAACTGTCAAACATGCCCAATTATTATGTGATAATTCTAGTGCCATTTGTTTGTCTAAAAATTTGGTGCATCATTCTAGGGCTAACATATTGATATCAAGCATCATTTTATTATAGACCATTTTTTAAATAGACACATTGAAATTATTTTTGTAAACACTGAAAATCAGCTGGCTGATATTTTTACAATACCTCTTCTTGAGGAAAGATTTTACAATCTCAGAAATCTCTGAAAAATTATTTTCAAACTGTTTTAAATTATTTTTGGAAAATACTGCATGTATTGATTGTATATGTGGAAAATTCTTTCTTTTTGGAAATTATTTGTTGCATTTATTGAGATTCTGATTTTGTTCCTTATGTGCACAGATTCCTGGTACTTTATTAACTACCTTGCATTAATTTTTTGAAGGCTGGCAATTGATTTTCCCCATTTTTATTTTGTGTTTCGGTCCCCCTTTCCTTTCATGTGCCGTCAATTTAGACTCACATTTTTCTCTTCATCTTCCCCTGCTCTTTCTTTTTAATCCCTCTTATCCTCCATATCTTTCATCCCTATTCCTTGTTTTTCCTCACCATGCATCCTCAAAAAAGTTCCAGGTTCAAAGGAAAGAGCATTGCCCATTCCCCTATTCCAGTGGACTCCGAAAATTCCTCTACTCACTCATCCCCTCCTTCTTCAACTTCTCCATCAGTCTTCTCTCTCAAACGCCCTGCCTCCTGTTCATACCTCCAGTGATCAGAAAAGAAAATGCCGCTTTGATTTTGATAAGTCTCTTGATGTCAAGACTGGTTTTTGGTACTCTTCTGATGAAGCCCTCTTCCAAACTCTTAAAACCAATACTATTGTGCATGGACATCTTGTTGACCTTGATCTCCTCTTGACTCTTCATTGCCCCATCAAGGAGTTTTTTGAGTATCAAGGATGGGCAAACGTTTTCTCTTCCCCTCCAAAAGTGGTCTATAAGCTGTTAGTCAGACTCTTTTATGCCAACCTTCGCTCTTCTAGGCCTGGAGAAGTAGAAACCCTAGTTCTTGGTAAGCGAATGTTCTTGGATTATGACATTCTGAAGACATTCTTGACATTCATTGCTCTGGTTTCTCTGGTTCTATTAAAAATTCTTGGCCCTCTGATTTTGAAGTTACTTTTAAAGAAGCAAAAAGAAGCCCTCTCGTCTAACTCCTCTGGTCCGTGTCCTTCTATTCTGGCTCCTTAAGATGTGTCTTTTGAAGCCCGTGTTATTGCACATATAGTTGCAACCACCCTCCTTCCAAGAGCGGGCTCGTTCACTTCCCTATCTCTGCATGACACTTTTTGCACTTTCTGCCTTCTCTCTAGAAAAAGATTCAAGCTTTCCTCCTTTATCCTCAACTACATGATTGACTCTACTATTGATCCCTCCCAGTCTTCCTTACGGGATGATTATCTCTTGTATCCTCGAAGCTAACTCTATTTGTCTCATAGATATTCCCTCAGTTAATATGAAAGAGTGTTACAATTCTAGGGCCTTTGGGAGTGTGAGCTATGTACTCTCCAACGACTCTTGGGTTCTCAAATCAGACTCTGTTGCCCCTGTTTCTCCACTTAAACCCTCTCCTCCCACCCTTGTTGGTCCTCCTCCTATTGTCTCCAAACTTCTTGAAGATATTCTCTAAAGGATTCTGGAATGGACGAGAAATTTGAAGCCCTTCAAGACCTCCTCCTCTCCAGTCATTGCAAGTTTGACACCGTTGTCGACTCTGTGGAGAAGATTCGAGCCTCTACCAAGGAAACAGGTACTGATGTGGCCAAAGTATGTGTTAAGCTAGACTAGGTTATCAATGATGCTGCCAAATACGCTCAGAAGGTTCAACCCAGTTCAGATCAGAGGAACTCTCCACCTCTCTAACTGCTATGATCGATAACTTGAAAAGTCTCTTGTGAACACCTTGACATACTTACTTCGTCCTCGCAGGTAACTATCTGTTTTTTTTTGTGGATTATTGCTAAAGGAAAATATGCCCAAACTCTGTTTATATGTTTGTTTTGAAAGACTGTTGTGGTAAGAACACTATTAAATATATCTTGTTTTGGGACTGTTTCCTTTTTGTTGATGTCAAAGGGGGATAATATTATGTAGTATGTTTGGCATGTGTTGCATTTTTTTGTGTAATATTTGCATGTGCTATCATGCAGTAGTAAGTCATCTAGCAGGTATCAACTCAGGGGGAGCAACTTCAAGGTAGTCGACTACCTTCAGGGAAGTTGACTACATAACATTTTATTGTCATCATTAAAAAGGGGGAGATTGTTGGTACTAATTTGTTTTGAATGATGACATTTTTCAGGATACAAAAGTGGCTATACTAGGAAGTGAGATCTACCAGCTTTTGCGGAACTAAAAGCTAACCAAGCAAAAAGTAAAACATGGGATTGAGACAAAATATGGAAGCTAAATCAGGAAAACCCATGTCCAGCGAGACAATCAATGAAAATCAAACCAAAAGGAATCTGAGCAAAATCTGTGAGAGGATTATGATATCACGGAATCAAGGATCTTCATAAATCAGTCTAGCAATCAAAAAACAAGAAAATAGCAATCAAGCAATCAAAAAAGGAAGAAGATTTCAATCTAGCAATCAATAGGATATGCATAATCAACAAGATATGCATGAAGGATCTAGGACGACTTCCTTCCAATTGCCCTGCCCTTATTCTTGGAAAGAGGATCATCAATGCCTTAATCCAAGGATCAAATCCCTTGGCGTGACATCTGTTCTATAAAAGAAGTCATCCAGATATCTCATCAAATATATAAGCCTACTGCAATTCAAACCTTCTTCAATACTCTTCTTCTTTAGAAAATCATTGTAATTTATAGTCTTTACTTTACTGTGAAAGAAAAGGAGAGAGAAAATAAGAAATATTGAAAAGAGAGGTGTATATCAACAGAACAAGAAAAACAAAAAAAGATAGAAAAAATTCTGAGTGTTTAGTTTCAATTTCTTTAACCTAAAAACCCATTAAAGGCTTGAAAAAATATCCCTTGCAACCCAAGGGGGACTGGACTAGGATTCGCATTGAATCCAAACCAGTATAAAAATATCTGGTGTCAAAGTTTCTTTTTATGCAATTTAAATTTCTGTTTACTTGTTTATCTGTTAGTCGACTGTCTGCTTTGCTAGCTGACTATCTACAGTTAAAAGAAAATAAAGAAAAGTGAAGAAACATCAATTCAGCCTCCCCCCTCTTGCACTTTCACAAGAGAGCTCGGGGTGATAGTAGGGAATACTCTCAGTAAAGGAGTGGAGGTCACAAGTTTCAAAATGGCCAAAAGCAAGGTGGACAAGGGTCTACCAACACTCCTTCTCCCCCAACCACTAAGGACAAGGGGGTATCTCCATAGCCTCAAAGCCTAAACTGCTCCAAGTGTGGACGACTCCACCAGGAAAAAGCCTACTCAATTGGAATACATGCTTCAAGTCTGGAAAGCCCAAACACCATGCTAAGGATTGTAGGAGTTGTGGTGCAGGCCCCCAAGCCCAAGGCGGTCAAGTTTAAGGTTCCCAAAGGACCAACCCACTTTTATGCTCTCCATGATTGACAAAAGGTTGAAGAGGCCCCGGATGTTGTCACCGGCATATTTAAAAGTTTATAATTTTGATGCACATGCATTATTAGACTGGGGAGCGAATTTGTTATTTGTAACTCCTTTTCACACACATAGATTCCACGCATGTCCCAAGGTCCTTCATTTGTCTTATGAAGTATGTACCCCTGCAAAAGAGTCCATTGTTGCACGAAGGGTCTACAGAAACTGTCCCATTTGCATCTTGCATAAAGTTTTTCCTTGTGACTTAGTAGAACTCTCCACGGCTGAGTTTGATGTTATTCTTGGGATGGATTGGTTGAATGTTTCTTATGCCTCAATTGATTGTAGGACTCATAGAGTCTAGTATTGATTCCCAAGTGAGTCTATTCTTCATTGGGAGAGTAGAAATTCTTCATGTAAAAGTTGTTTTATTTCCTTCCTAAAAGCCCATAAAATGATTTCAAAGGGGTGCAATATCATCTAGTAAGGGCCAAAGCTATCACTTCCAAAATTTCTTCTATTGAGTCAGTCCACATTATCAATAAGATTCTCGATGTCTTTCCAGATGAGTTACCGTGCATTCCTCCCAAAAGGGAGATAGATTTCGACATAGACCTCCTATCCAACACTCAATCTATCCCAATCCCACCATATAGGATGGCTCCCATGGAGTCGAAAAAATTAAAGTAGCAATTGATGGATTTGTTTGAAAAGA
>JAPFFP010060141.1:0-27186 GCA_026153255.1 Solanum medicagineum | reverse complement strand
CTTATAAGATGTTTTCTTTATTTAGAGGCTTTGTAGACCATGTAAAGCAAAGTGAAGTCATGTCTCATACTATAGACGTCGTGGCCCCAACGGCCTAGTCATATGCATTCCCTTTAGCTTATTATCATTATTTACCTTCTTACAGGCATATCAAATGTAGAAACCCCTTATAATATGGATAGAAAGCATATAGTGACACATTGGTTCTCCCGGGCCTTATCGGCAATGGGTGCCGGTCCGCCCTGACGGGATTCGGGGCGTGACAATTTGGAACCATCTATAACCACCACACTTCCATTTTTGGGTTCATTCGACCTAACCCTCAATCTTGCCAACCGATGGACTTCCTTTGCCAATTCCTTCTTACCATCATCAATACGAGACCCACTTTTCATGGACACTCTACTTAGAGCATCAACCACAACATTAGTCTTATTTGGGTGATAGTGAACACTCATGTCATAGTCTTAAGGAGCTCTAACCACCTTATTTTCCTTAAATTGAGATCTCTTTGGGTGAACACATATTGGAGACTCTTGTGGTTGGTGAAAACATCTACATGAACCATATACAAGTAACGATGCCATATTTCAAACCAAATACCACGGCTGCTAGCTCAAGATCATGGTTAGGATAGTTACTATAATGCACTTTGAGTTTCTTAGAGGCATAGATAATAACATTTCCACTTTGCATCAAGACACACCCTAAATCAATTCCAGAAGCATTACAATAAACAACAAACACTTCTAACCCTTTTGATAATGCCAAAATAGGAGCGGATGCAAGCGTGTCCGTTAGAGTTTGAAAATTATTTTCACATTCACCGGTCTAACTAACTTTTGCCTTTTTTGTGTCAATTTTCTCAACGAAGAAGCAGTAGAGGAAAAACCATTCACAAAATTGTTGTAATACCTTGCCAACCCTAAGAAACTCCTAATATCTATTGGAGTCAAGGGCTTTGGCCAATGTTTCACCGCTTTTATCTTTTTGGGATCCACTTTAATCCCTCCAACTGATACCGCATGCCCTAGAAATGCAACTTCTTTCAACCAAAACTCACATTTATCAAACTTAGCAAACAACCTCTCATTTCCTCAAAATTTGCAATATTACCCTTAAATGTTTCACATACTATTTCTCACTCCAAGAGTAAATCAAAATATCATCAATGAATACTACAACATATATATCAAGATAGCATTTAAAGACCCTATTCATAAGATCCATAAATATTGCCTGTGTATTAGTTAAGCCAAAAGACATCACCAGAAATTCAAAATGTTCATACCTAGTCCAAAAAGCCACTTTAGGAATATCACATCCTCTTACCCTCATTTGGTGGTATTTGGATCGAAGATTAATCTTAGAAAATGACTAACCCCTTGAAATTGGTCAAATAGGTCATCTATTCGTGTAGAAGATACTTGTTCTTTATGGTAACCTTGTTGAGTTATTGGTTGTCGATGCACATTCTAAGTGAGTTATTATTCTTCCTTACAAATAACACTAGTGCACCCAAATGTGACTTATTAGGCCTAATGATCCCTTCTCCAATAAATCTTTCAATTGATCCTTCAACTTTTTCAACTCTACCGGAGCCATTCGGTAAAAGGGAATGGAAATATATTGAGTATCGAGAGGGAGGTCTATACCAAAATCTATCTCCCTTTCAAGAGGAACACTGGGAAGCTCATTGAGAAAGACATCAAGAAACTCGTTGACCACCAAAACCGACTCAATAGGAGGGACTTTAGACTCAACATCCCTAACCCTTACAAGATGATAAATGCAACCCTTAGCAATCAATTCCCGGGCCTTAAACAAGATATGAACCTAACCATAACTACCAAATCATGACCTTCCCACTCAATGACGTATTCGTTAGGAAATTAGAACTCAACTTTATGGGTTTTACAATCAATAGAAGCATAATATACTTGTAACTAATCAATCCCAAGAATAATATCAAAATCTACCATGTCAAGCTCAACAAAATCACAAGGCAAGACTTTGTGCAAATATAGATATGGGACAACCCCAATGGACTCTTTTAGCAATAATGGACTACCCTAACGAGGGTAGACACCTCAAAGGGTTCACGTAACAATTCGGGACACACATAAAATCTATTAGCAACAAATGGAGTAATGAAAAAGAGAGTGGCACCCAGATCCAATAAAGCATACACATCATCTTCAAAAACTATTAACATACCAGTAACAACATCAGGCGCCTCATCCACCCCTTACCTCCCTTGAAGAGCATAGAACCGATTATGATGTGAAACACTCCTTGTTGAGTGCCCTTTGATCATCATGGGCATCTTGTCCTTGAGGACGACCATCTCTACCCTTATTTTGAACATTTGGACAATCCACAATCTTGTGGCCCATTTTACCACACCCGTATCAAGCAACCATATCTCTATAGCACCTATTACCATGATTCTTATCACACCTTCCACACTTAGGAATAAAATTTCCACCATTACCACCATGAGATTTAGGGTTAGGCACCCTATCATTAGAAAACCTTTGGTTTTGAACATTAGGACCCTTGTCCTTGAAATTTGTTACCTTGTTGATAACGACCACCCTTTGCACCTTAATTAATCCACCATCATAATGAGCTCTCTTGGACTCCCCACTCCTCCCTTTTCTAAATTTTCCCCTTCAAGTTGCTCGACATAAGTCATGAGATGAGACAAGTCCATATCACCAACAAGCATAGTTGTTCCATATTTTTCATTGATCAAGTCGGATATCCCCAACATAAAATCGTTCATCCTTGCCCTAGAGTTGGCAACAAAAGGAGGAGCATATTTTGAAAGCTTGTTGAACTTGAGGGAATTCTCCCTCACACGCATAGAACCTTGCTTGAGATTCATAAACTCTATCATCTTGACCTCTTTTAATTCAATAGGAAGAAACGGTTGAGGAAGGTGGCTTTGAATTCTTTCCATGGGATAGGATCATTATTCTCCCTTTCCATTTTCCATTGAGCAAATGAAATTTGGGCAAGCCCTTTGATTTAATTGGCCGCAAGTTTGCACTTATCCTCCAAGCTCACCCCATTATAAAAAGCTCTTTATATATCTTATCAATAATTTCTTGGGGGTACTCTTCAATTTGGAGCCATAAAACTCCAAAGGGTTCATCCCTGTAAAATCCCTCACTCTTGACGCTGGATAGGAGCATGAGGAGATTAGGATCCTTGGTTCATTTGGTTGGTCACGGCTTATGTCAATAAAGCAACTACATTCTGATACTCGGGATGAGTGACGCCAACTTCTTCTTGGGGAGCTTGAGGAGCCAAAAGGGCTGGATCAACCTCAGGTTAGGAGCTCTTCATGTCATTCTTCTTGGTGGAGTGATCTAGAAGCACAAAGAACATCCATTATAGAAAGAAAGCCTTAAATTAACTCCTAAAAGCATGGGATAGATCATGCAAAAGTGAATCATTTCTTAAAAATCTCATAGCCTCCTATTTATAGTTGTGGCGCGCTTCACAACCATGAATAATACTCTACTTGATGCGATGTATTGTATTTTTAAGGACCATTTATAAATTTCATTCTCTGATACCAAGCTTGTCACGACCTAAGCCCAGGGCCTAGATGTGCATAACAACTGGGGAATTCGAAGGGACCCAAAACAAGCCTCTAAGCATAGTAAGCATATCATTGGCTGCAGAAGCATAAGTAAACACCAAGAAAATAATTCTGAGGGAAGCAGATCTTTGAACTCAAGCTATGGGGAGAGACAGGAGAAAGGGGTTTGCATGATCACATAGCAAACAAGACTAAGGGGAAGGTAAGTATAACTCATACTTTGGGGATAATAGGGCTTAGGACTTCCATCACCCATGGCATCGCATTCAACAACATATAAAGGGATAGGGACTATAGGAAGTCTTTCATAATTATATAAGCATAATAGAAGTCAAGATCATCACAGACAACAACATCCAACAACACCTCTAACATGAGTGGAACGGGAGCAAAGATATCTCCCAGGCTCACCTTCAAAGTAAATGTTAAAAAATTAAATAAGTATTTAAGATAACATGAAAGAAAAGTGGATATTGTCCCCGAAATGGAAGACTTACTAATAGCAATCTTTAATCAAGCCGACAGCAACGTGTAAGAGGATGAATAGGAGCTCTGGTCCCTACATTGTTAATCATATAGGCAAAAAGTATGCATTAGTACTTGAGATATATTATGTATGTGGGATGCAATGCAACAAGACAGTATAATTCATAATTAGACAATATGCATAATTATATTCAAAGAGATATAGGCTCAATATGCCATAAATAGTCAATGCCTTAGTCAAAAACATACATGAGGATTGCCAGGTCATATAACATATCATACATAGATACGAAGGGACCATAACCAATAATAATACCAAGCGAGGTACTACTTGGAATCCCCATGTTCACTCTACAATGGACAAGAATTGATTTACTTTGCCAAGGTAAACCAAACACTCACCTTACGGGAATTTTCCCATTTTAGATGAAAAGGTTAGGAATTATTTGGGATCCATGGCTGAAAGGAACACATGAATGCATACTCACATACCTTGGGAAAGAATTTAAAAGAATCCTTTAACAAGTCCTTCAATTTTGATTGAGAGCTAGGAGAATTGCTCAATGTCTTCAATGGGGATTCGAGAGCTTTAGTAGAGAGAGAAACTTTGAAATTGATATATTAGAAGTGAATAAGTGAATGATCGGGGGTTTATGATATTTAATATATTAAGACCAGTCCTAAAATTATCCAAGTTCATTGACTAATAAATAGAGAAACGTCCAAAGTACTCCTATTGAAATTAAAATCTGATAACAATTGTGCACCAAGTTTGCGATGGGGAGATGTTTCACCATAGGTCATTTTTGAGAAAATTAAATTTAATCAGATTTTAGCCAAATTTGACCTATCATGGAGCAGTCTGCGACATGATCCTTTCGCGGACCCTTCTGGATAAGGTAATCATTTAGTTTTTATTTTTCAATCTAATTGACCTAAAAATTCACTGCGGCCCTTTGTATGGTATTTAAGCACCTGGGATATTACAGTCATTAAGACCTTTTTATAGAGTCAATTTTGAGATTCTCATTGTAGGTCCCATAATTTCATTATAGATATAATTTTGGATCCGAATTTGATCAATATATTTTTGGTGTCAAAATATCCATATTGTTATGTTGATTAATATTTTGATAGCATATCAATAATTGAAGGCATTTCAAAGGTGGATAGCTCTCCTGAGGTGAATTTGGAGCGTGCATGATAGGCTACAAGATAGGTAATGATCCTTTTTTACTAAACCCTATTTGATAATGTTTAGTATATATTTCATATGGATTGGATTGTATATAACTAGTACTTCATTTTTTCTATTTTATCCTACTTTTATGATTTTTGATTGAATCTTAGGCTAGTGTAGTCCCTTTGAGACCTTAGTTTTGGACATGGAGCTTTACTTTTGGTGTGATTCAGAATGATTACCCTTTTGAGAGTCATATGGATGACCTTAGACTAGGTTCGAGCCTCAGCTGCTTGATATGACTTATATTTTCCTCGTAGCTCGATATGACTTCCAGGAGGACTTGTTTTAGATAGTGTGTTTGATGCTAGTGTATGAGGCCCCAGAGGCTCATTGTAGTCATAGGTATGATTTAATTTTGCACAATCTCTAAATGGAGATTATGAATTTAACGTTAGGTGAGATTTGTTTCTCTCTTTTCTTAGTTTTGAGCCGCTTGTGATCCCTAAGATGTATACTGATGATATTCTTTTTTGATTATGGTTATTCTATATTATTGGATTCGAGGCCTTGTTGATAAGTAGTCAAATCCTAGGTTATTTGTCTCAACATTCATAATGTAGAATAACAGTTTTATTTTCTAATATTGTGTGGCTTGTTTAGATATTGACAAAAACATACATTGCATTAGTCGTTTATTCACACTTGTTTTTGGTATGATCCTAGTTTATGCATTGGCTCACCATTATTATGTCCGGAAAAGAAGGTTTGCATATTGTTGTTATAAAATTAATTTCAAACTAATTTAGCAGGAGTTGTACCACCTGGATCACTTGATTACTATATTTTGATACTTACAAGGCATCGAGGACTTTCTCTTTTCTATGAAAGACTATGAAGACATCTGAGATGACTTCAATTTTATAATTTGACTTGCTGGCGTATTGACGTCCTTTCTGCATTATTATAGTTACTATTATCCCTCCATTATTATCAACGAAAATGATTATAAAATCTTATTCAATCTCAGATAGTGTATGGAAACTACTTGTGTCTCTATGAAGCCTTGTTCCCATGAGTACCATTGCACCATATAGAGGTATTACATAGGTCCTACCTTATTAGTTGGGTTGGGCTAGGTCTATACACCTATGAATATGAGTTGCTGATAAGTTCTCATGACGTTTTGCATTTACATGCATCACCTGTCGTCACTATATTGATTTTTGTTTGGTACCCCCAGTACTATGAGGTGTTGGTTATGTCATATTTGTTACTTATACCAACTTGTTGTGTGGGATGTCCATTGGTTATTGTTTAATTATATATGTACTTATTTGCATTGTACGACTAGCTATTGACTTGTGAGACTTGTTTATAGTTCAATGTGATACACCATACTAGGTCTAGTTGGATAAGTCCTTAGATTGTTTGGTTATTATATGTATTTGGTGATTCTCTCGCTTGCACCTTGTTGAATAGACTTTGCAGTTTGTCCTTCTTGCTAGTAGGTAGTAGACTCTTCGCTTTGTGTATCATATTTATTATATTTCATTATCTATTCTATCATGATTCTATTTATTGTCTTGTTATGTGTGTTGTACTTACCTTATTTATATGTTATTTATACTTACCTTATTTGTGAATTTTAGTTGGCCTATGCCTACATGTATCATTTGTTTGGTACTTATAATATATTTTTGCCTCATGTAGATAATAGTCTCTAATGATTTTGTATTTATAACATCTTGTACTCTTATTTTGTGTATTAGACGCTCGATTATTGACTGATGTTAGATTTTGGGGTTGTTTCTTGTACATTACTTCTTTGTTATTTTCTCTTTCTTCTCCTTATCGATAGATTTTTGCCTTTTAGTATTGACTTATGTGTGATAACTCGCTGCTATGGTTGAAATTATGATTAGGCTTATCTATTAGTGAGTTGCAGTAGATTCCATCATGACTTGAGAGGCTGCATCATAACATAATCGTAAAATGTATTGTCAGTTTCACAAATCTGCATAACAAATTGATATCAATATTTGATAAAATTTAAGAAACTTCAAACAATTCAGATTTTAAAATTTTCTTCTCCTTAATCTATCACAATTTGTAATTACATGGTGTTTAAGAAAAAAGAAGACTTTTAAAACTTGTGGTCCAAATAATTCTTAGAAATTTGTGTGACTGAGAATTATTTCACTAAAGATAAAAGAAAAACTTTTAAGTTAAATTAATTTCAATTAGAGTGAGGTTATAATTTTTTGAGACATGACCAAAAAAGAAAAAAGGTGCCACATAAAATGGGACAGAGGGAGTATTTTTTCTTTTCAATCACCAGCTATCAATTTTTTTGATAAAAAATCTTTGTCAGCGTTTTCATTTGCAACAACAACATAACCAGTGAAATCCCACAAGTGGAGTCTAGAGAGGGTAAAATTTACAGAGACCTTGCCACTATCTCATTGAGATAGAGAGGTCGTTTCATTTACAAATTTCTAATACATATGAATGATGCTCTCTCTTTTAGTATTGTAATTACCCAATTAGTCAAAGAAGGATGCATCTTTGACTTCAAAATTGACTGTGAAAAATGTCCAGGGGAGGGAGTCGAGATGGTAGTTTCGATAAGGATTTTGGGTTGAATAACGGTACCACTATTGAAAGTGAAGAAAATCTACTAGAATTGATATAAAGCAAAAATAAAAAGTGTAGAATAATTTACTCATCTTTTGTTTTTTTTGCTTTTAGCATATCAAATTGTTGATTTTTTACTATTCATCTTTTTGTGATAGATGTATGTTTAGATTTTTGATGTATCTGGTTATTTTTATTTCTTAAATTAATGTATAATACCTTCATTTTAACATTACGATACATTACATTATCTTTTATTGTGCCCAAATATTAATTTTGATACATAATATTAATTAATTAAAATACAAAATAAGTATGTACCATGTTCATATTATGTATTTGATACATTACTATTACAAATTTTGTAAATCTTTTACTACCAGATACATACACTAAACTTATTTCACTAGAAGATTATGTATTTGTAGACATTATCAAATATAATTATTGATACATAAATACTAATAACTTTATAACAATATTTTTTATTTAAACACGTAAGATTTTATTCATCTTCAGCAAAGAGTGGTACAGTGATCTGAGGTCACAACCAGTGAATTACTCCTCCCTAATCAGAGATGAGGATATTAGTATATTCCAAGAGAGATGAAATATATGCTTTATAACAATAGTTTGTATTATATTCATTGCCATGTATATGACATAAAATTAATAGAGCAACTTATTTTTTCATATATTTTTTTGTTGTTAATCTTTCGATACATACAAGCTCTGGTTTATTTTCATATCTAAACCTAAGAGTTTCATACCTTTAATTATTTATTTGATACATAATTATTATAAATTATATAATATATCATGCATTTATTGTTATTATGTACCTGTAATCTTTAATTTTTATTCAAATTTATTCAACTTAGAAGGTTGTATTCACATTACCCAACAAATAGACTTGATACATAAACCTAATATTTTATAGCCAAAACTATGTATCAAATCAATAGATATGCACATAATACATAATATATTTCAAATTCAATAGTTTTCAGACTTTATTACATGTATCATATATATTTAACTTACCACTGTGTTATATATCACACACAAAAAATGTTATTAGCAGCAACTACATGTATAATGGATCTTTTATAAAATATGTTGTTTCTTAAACAAAATAATATACATAAATAGTTATGTATCATGCACTAATTTTTGGGGCATGATACATAATGTCAAATTTATAATAAATATATGTGATACAAAAAGACTACCACATGGTAATATGTTTATCTGAGATGTGATACTTTCTTGGCAATAATTACTTATTTAATGTATGAAAAAAAATCTAAAGTGTCCTTAACATGTTGAAAATGGCTTTAAACTACACTTTTCCACTTATTGAATCAAAAGTGCTACTCCATCCACCTATTTGGATTAAAAAATTTCCTTAACATTAAATTTAAACCTAAAATTACTCCTCTGTTTAACAAAAGATGATGTGGCATGAGCTTTTTTTAATTAAATATATGGTATTATTCTTATTGGTCCACATGTAATTAATTAGAATTAATTTCATTCATAACCATCCCCACTAACCCAAACCCATATCAAAAATAAACATAACTGTCTTCATCTTCCATTTTCCAAAATTATTGGAGGGATTAATAAAATACTGATTTGAAAGATATGTTAAATTTTATTTGATTTCAAGATTGAAACTAGTTACTTTCTAGCCCAATAAGAATGCATTTAAAAGTTTGACATGATGTCTAAAAAGAGTATTGAGCCCAACAACAGTTCAGTTTTAACACATATTTAATATAGGAAAATTTACAGAAATACTGGATTATGTTAAAATATTTTCAAATATTACCTACCTTTTCTATAAATCTCTAAAATCCCTGTTTTCCTATTTTACGCATGCTACACTTGAATCCTTCTGCTCAAAAAGAAGATAAAGAGCTATTCCCCCAATTTATCCTCTCTCTCTTTCACCGTTGCCTGGACAATAAAGAAAAGCCGAGACTCAAGTCAACACCGTGGACGGTGGTGGTGAGCCAGTCGGAGTTCAGATCCAACAGAGTAGGCGTTTTACTCTTTTTTTGTTTCTTCTTCCATTTTCAACTTGAACTTGAAGTTCAAAATTCCTTTTGAACTTGAACTTGAACTTAGTTCACCCAGACCCGTTTTGAACTTAAACTAGAAGTTCAAAGTTCACTTCAGAAAGCAAACCTTGAAATTCAAAGTTCAATTTACATTGGGAAGAAAAAGGCAACTGCTACTTCTTCAGCCAACCTTGATTCACATTTTCATATCCTTCATCATCATACTTTTTGTAGACAGAAAACTGATTTTCCTCCCACCACTTCTTTGCTTTCTTCTCAGTTTTTTTATGGTGATTCATTAGACATGGTGATTCATGGGGATATAAAATTCAGTCATATATGTTGCTGATTCATTGGAACTATATGGGTTTAGAAAATATAGTAACTCATGTGTGTAGTATGTATCTTGTATGGTGATTTATTTCAAAATTATGAGTTGTTCACAACTTTTTATGGTGATTCATTTATATATAAAACTGAGAGTATGTATCTTGTATGGTGATTCATTTCAAAACTATGAGTTGTTCACAACTTTTTATGGCAAATTCATTAAATATGGTGATTCATTTATATATAAAATTGAGTTATATATGTTGTTGATTCACTAGAACTGTATGGATTGAATATAGTGATTCATTGGGACACTTTTTCTAGTTGTTATAGGTTGATAATTCATTGGGTGCATCATACAAGGATGATACACCAATGAACCATATTAATGGGTTGATTCATTGAGACAATGAATCATACAATATGATTCATTGCAATAGAATAGTTTAATACATGACTGACTCATTGCATCATATACTGATTATAATGAATCATGACTTATGATCATGTATGAGTGCTAGTGTATCCACATAACTTATATAGGTTTGTATGACAATGAATCATACATTATGATTCATTAGAATAAAATAGTTAACATATCGCTTATTCACCGCATTAGATATTGATTACAATGAATCATGACTTATGAATCATGTATGTGGCAGTGTATCCATAAAAATGGGAGTGTATCCGCATACTTGTCTTTTTATGAGACTTTTGCAAATATGGAAAAGGTTAGGATAAATTGAAATTTCTTTACTTCAATATGAGATTTATGTAAGTTATACTTACATTTCAAAATCTTATCAATTTATCCATTTTATTAGTATAAGAATTCACCCCACATTCTCAGAGGAGAATATGATGTAAGACCTAATCAATTTTCTTCATTAATTAAATTATATTCTTCACAATCTCCATTCCTTTATTCTCTTAAATAAGTCCACAACCTTAATTAATTGCATTCTTTCAAGGATGATATTGATGATGCCCATACTTTATTAATCCTTCCAAATAATTTTGGAGAGTGGAAGATTAAAAGAGTAGCGGTTCTTTCTGAAAGGGATTTAGGTTAATGGGCATGATTGTGAATGAAATTAGGTTTAGTTAATTATATGTTGAGCAATAAAAATAATACCATATATTTCATTAAAAAAAGTCATGCCACATCAGTTTCTACTAAAACAAGAGGTAATTTCAGGCTTAAATTTAACCTTGAGGATATTTTTAATCCAAATAAATGGATGAAAAGATATTTTTCACGTATTATCAAATAGGTGTAACGGGGACATTTTTTTGAGCCATAATCAATATGTTAAAGGCATTTTATTGGATCATAGACTATTCAACAAAGAAATATAGAAGATGAAATGAAAGAAAAAATAGACATAGTGAAGAAAAAGAAAGCAAAAGAGTTTTAGGGGGAGACAATGTTTAAGTCTATGTCTTGAATTAGGAATACTCATCTCAATATTTAAAGGGGAAAGCCAAGTTTCAAATTAAAGAGCATTTGATCAGATATGTGCTAGTAATAATCTACTCCATCCAGCTACATAAATGCAAAGTTGTAAAGTCATATAGGTAGGACGCAAAAGAATATATTTTGTTAGTTCTTGTTAAATATAGACAAATAGAAATTAGATATGTGTTATACATATTTTCTTTTCTATTTCTTTTCTTTATATAAGGATGTATAAATAGGAGTAGTTTGTACAGATGAAATCAGAAAATTATTTTTCTTCATATTTCTTGTTCTCTTCATTTCCATCATGGTATTAGAGCAGTGAAAGCTTTCTTCAATCCAAATCCATCTAGATTTTTTGTACCTGTATTTTTCTCTTTATTTAAAAATAGCTGACACCTCCACTGTCATTCAAACTTCAAATATAGCAGCTATCACTGAAAATCCTTTTCAAATTGATCCCAATAATCTACTCTATATTCACTTATCACATTTACTTGGGATGAGTTTGGTGAACTGTATCTTTGATGAAAGAGGTTTTTAGGGATGGAGGAGAACCATCCTTATAGCTCTTTCGGCTAAAAATAAGCTTGAATTTATTGATGGCACCTACAAAATCCTAAATTCAGATTCATCAGATTATCAAGTATGGAGTAGATGTAATGACATGGTTATTTCATGGTTGCTAAATTCATTATCAAAAGATATAACTGATAGTGTTATTTACTCAAATACTGCTAGAGTTCTTTAAAGAGATTTGGAATAAAGGTTTGTCCAGTCTAATGGAGCCAAACTATTTCACTTACAGAAAAAGCTTAGTGACCTAGTCTAATGGAAAAATGATGTTGCAGGATACTACACTAAGATCAAGAGACTGTGGGACGAATTAGACTCACTAAATACAGATAACAAGTGTACCTATAATTGCATTCATGGAGGAAAACAAAAGCTTCACATATCTCTAGAGGATGAAAGAGTCATCAAGTTTCTCATGGGGTTGAATGAAGCCTATGCTCCATCTAGGAGTAACATCCCAAGAGAAAACCTTTGCCTGATTTTAACCATGCTTACTCACTCCTTTTGCAGGATGAAAATCAGAGGGAGAGATATGCGAATGAACATATTGCTGTTGGTTCTTCTTCTTTTATGGCTGGCAGACAGGGAGAGATTCAGGTATATGGAGCTAATCAAGCATTCACAAATTTGAAGGTTAAGTTTTCTAGACAAAGAGCTTTGGAAAATCGATCTGCATAATAATTTTCTGCTAAACAAACTAACTTGTTTTGTACCTACTGTAAAAAGACTAATCACATTCGAGAAAACTATTATAGATTACTTGCTTCACCTCCCGATTTTAAGTTCACTAATGCCAAATCCAAGAAAGTTCAACCTACTGTTAAAAGTAATGTAGTATTAGTTGAGGATCGAGAATGGAACATTCATAACTCAGATATGGGAGATAACATGAATCAATTTCTGACTAGGAAGAATACTCAAAGGCTCTTCAATACTATAGAGGAAAGAAATCAACAGATAGTTTACTCTCTCTAATGCAACTGAAGCAAAAGTTTCAGAAAATGTGAATGCAACTACTGGTACATCTTAAGCACACTCTTTAACTTGTCTAACTAATAAAAACTCTAGCTCTTAGATTGTAGATTCAGGAGTATTTGAGCACATATGCTTCAACTCTCAAGTTTTCACATCCTTGACTCTACTTCTGGCTCCTACGTTTATTGTTCTGTATAACATGTCTCAAATTAGTATCACTTACAGGGGCAATATACCCATTTTTGCTGATTTAGTCCTTGAAAATGTTCGCTATGTCTCTCCATTCAAGTATAACTTACTATCAGTAAACAAAATTACTCAACAATTTCAGTCTATTCTTTTATTCACTCCCATTGCATGTCTTTTGTAGGCCCGTTTTCTAAATAGGGCTCAAGCTTTTGGTGAAGCTAAGGATGGGCTCTAGTTACTCCATCCGGCTAGTACTAAGCATTATCTTTACTTTAAGTATCACAAAAATGTTCTAGTTTCAAAAGATTGTCATAAATCTGTTTCAGTTCCTATTTCTGTCAAATCAAAATCTGATGTAATGTTGTGACACAAAAATACTTGGGTATTTACCTTTTCATGCAATGAAATACATTAGTTCTATTAGATTTCCTTCTATTTCTGAATGCACTTGTGATGTTTGTCCCTTCGCAAGGCAGTCTAAGTTATCCTTTCCTGTCAGTCACATTAAATTCAAAAGGATTGTTGAACTTATTCATGTAGATACTTTGGGTCCTTATAAAGACCCTATATACAATGGTTTTAAATACTTCCTCACTATCATTGATGATTTTAGTAGGGGTACTTGGACTGATTTATTGAAGACTAAGATCAATACTTTTCCTGTTATAAAGCATTTTTTGTCTATGATGGAAAAACAGTTCAATGTGAAGGTCAAAATTATCAGGTTTGATAATGCTTTTGAGTTAGGAAAGAGCATTGAGAACTTAGCTTTTTTATTGTCACGACCCAAGTCTAGGGCTAAGGCGTGGCACAACGAATGAGGAAACCGAAGGGGACTCCAATCAAGCCTCTTAACATATCATTACACATCCTTGGTCACAGAAGGAATAAAACAACAATAAGAGATAGTAAAGAGGGGATACAGGGCTAAGGGACATCTTTCATATCAAAAAACATCATAGAGTCAAAGAGATTCAAGGCTCACAACATCATTACATAACGTGTCTAACAACACCTTTAAACATAAAACTTAGTGGGGGCCAAGACAAACAACTAGGATCACCCTCGTAGACAAAGCATACAATAAAGAAAAGAGAGTCTATACATAGCCTAATTAAGAAAAGTATGTCCTCAAAGTTGAGGACTCACCACCTTGCTCTGAGAGATATCACACTAGCCATGTAGAGGAAGAGGATGATCAAGTGGGCCTCCGATTCCTATATGGTAACATCATGTAGGCATAGATTATGCATTAGTACGTTTGAATGTACTAAGTATGTAGAATGCAATGTAACAATAGATAAGCAACATGGTCAAAATACATAATTAAGCAATAGATGATCATATAACAATATGGCATGCATGAGTAAAACTTGTAGTAAACATGCTTATATATGGAATATATTACATGTATAGGAATATACCATCATCATAGACCAAACAACTTAGTACTTGGAATCTAAGGTAGACCATCCCTTAGAAGTGATTAATGTACCAACCCCTCAATTGATTGATGGCTTACCACCCCCATCCTAGGTGATTGACAAACCCCTCAATTGGTTGATGGCTTACCACCCCCATCTTAGGTGATTGAGGTACCAACCCCTTAATTGGTTGATGGCTTACCACCCCCATCATAGATGATTGAGGTACCAATCCCTCAATTGGTTGATGGCTTACCACCCCCATCCAAGGTGATTGAGGCATCATCCCTCAATTGGCTATGGTCAACTCACAACATACTAGATACATCTCATGAAATCATCACATTCATATCACCCTTTCATCGTCATAAACTCACTTAACTCATATGCCAACCGTAGGCCTTCAACAACTCAAGATACCTTAGCCGGACATTTTATCAAACACTTTGTGGGTGTGCAATGCTAGTGTAAAACCATGCAATTCAAGAGTGAAATTATGCAAGTAAATTTAATGAAAAATCACCCACCAACACTTGGTAATACCCTCACACAATATACATCAAAACGCTTCATCAAATCTCAAGATAGATCTAAGGTTCATAGCTCAAAACATGCATAAACAGTAACACTTTTACAAAACCCCAACATATTTCATAGTCAAATTCATAATAGGAGACCCATAGGTAAAATCAACTTAGAGGCATGTAATTTAGGTAAAAAGGGAGCTTGGGCACCATGGGTAAGAGGACCCAATGGTTGAAACCAACATACCTTGACTTTGGAGAATTCTTGATGAAGGTTGGAAATGGAGACTTGAAGCTTGAGTGAAATCATTAAGATCCGGATGAGTGTTGGGACTTGAAATTTGAGGTGAAATATTTGTCTAAGTGTTTGAGGGAGTATTGGGGAATGTCTTGTATGATATGAAGGTGAAATATACCTAAGAATAGGTATTTTTACGCATGTGAAGGCTTAGTCTTAAGACCCAAAGCCTTGGACCGAAATAGAAAAACTGGAAGCAAAATAACACATCTCCGCGTCGCGGAGACAACGCGTACCCTTACTCGAAAGTGAAATTTTGGCGAAATGATATTTCGCTATGGTTGCTCTAAAATCGGGGTTAGACCCATTCCCCAGTCAATGTTTCCCCCTGATGAAGAATATGAAGTTGGATTTTTGATATCACGCATGGATTTTGAGATATATAGAAATTACGATTCCGGGCACTTCCGTGGCACATTTTCGGGCACTTTTAGGGGTAGTCTCAATATCTCCCCCTTGGGAACATTCGTCCCCAAATGTCAAAGAAGTGTATACAAGAGGAGTAATCATGAAGAGGTCAGCCCCAACAAGAATGCAACAGTACACTTCAAATACCATTTTTTTTTCAAAATCTCAAAATAAGTGTAAAATCACTATGAACTTTATCAATATAAGCATGAACGCATACAAATGACTACAAGAAGAGTAATCATGAAGAGGTCAGCCCCAACAAGAATGCAACAGTACACCTCAAACACCATTTTTTTTAAGAATCTCAACATAAGTGTAAATCACTATGAACTTTGTCAATATAAACATGAACGCATGCAAATGACTTAGGGGCTGGAATATGAGACATGAAATCACACAGAAGACTTAGAATTAGTACCTTAGGCTTGAGTAGAATTGAAAAGATAGGGTTATCGCTTTTGCACGTCCACTTCGGCCTCCCATGTAACACTTTTGACTTGTTGATTCCTCCAAAGGACCTTAACGGAAGCAACATCCTTGTTCCTCAACCTCTTCACTTATCTATCCAAGATCCCTACTAGAACTTCTTCATAAGTCAAGTTGTCTTCAACAACACCCAAAACATCAAATGGGCCAATAGCATTCGGATCACCCCATATATTTCCTCATCATGAATCATGAAACACCGGATGAACCAAGTCCATTTCACTAGGCAATTCCAACTTATAGGCCACCTTACCAATCCTCCTCAACACCCTATAAGGACCCACAAATATTGGACATAATTTACCCTTATTACCAAAATGAATCACACCCTTCATGGGTAACACCTTCAAATAGACCCAATCGCCAACTTTAAATTCAAGCTTCCTTCTCCTCACATCGGCATAGGACTTTTGATGACTTTGGGCTATTTTTAACCTTTCTCTAATCAACCTTACCTTCTCCATAGCCTCCATAACTAGATTCGATCCCAGCAAAGCCATTTCTCCCACTTCAAATGACCCAAGTGGTGATCTACAATGTCTACAATTGAGGGCTTCAAAAGGAGCCATATCAATGCTAGAATGATAGCTATTGTTATAATCAAATTCAATCAATGGAAGATGATCATCCCAACTACCCCTAAACTCCAAAATACAAGCCCTAAGCATATCCTCAAGAGTTTGGATAGTTATTTTGGCTTGGCTATCCCGTTTGAGGGTGAAAGGTCATAGTAAGCTTTACCTTGGTCCCAAGACCCTTTTGGAAGGACCTCCAAAAATGTGAAGTGAATTGAGCACCACGATCCGATATGATAGACAAGGGCACCCCATGCAATCTCACCAACTCATGAATGTACAATTTAGCATAGTCTTCAACCCTATAAGTAGTCCTAACTGGTAGGAAATGAGCCGACTTTTCAACCACAACCCAAATAGGATCAAAACCCTTTCTAGTTTTAGGCAACCTAACCACAAAGTCCACGTTAATTTCCTCCCACTTCCAAGTAGGAATATCTATGTCTTGGGTAAGGCCACCTGGCCTTTAGTATTCGGCTTTGACTTGTTAGCAACTATGACAACCGGATACAAACTTGGCTATGTCTTTCTTCATACCTCCCCACCAAAACACATCCATCAAATTCCTATACATCTTTGTAGAATCGGGGTGAATAGAATAGGAAGAGTTATGAGCCTCATCAAGACTCTTTTCTCTCAAGTTGTCAACGCAAGGCAGACACAACCTACCTTGGTACCTAAGGGCACCATCTCCCCCTTGGGAGAAAATCTCCACCTTGCCCTCTTTCACCAAACCTTCAATTCTAACAAGGAGGGATCAATAACTTGCCTTGCTTTTACCTCATCAACCAAGGAAGATTTTGAACCATCAACAACCACAATACCACCTTTATCAACCTCTTCCAACCTAACCTCCAATCTAGCCAACCGATGGACCTCCCTAGCAACCTTTTTTCCCCATCATCTATATGAGCTAGGCTACCTATAAACACCCTACTCAAAGTATTCGCCATAACATTAGCCTTATTGGGATGATAATGCACACTCATATCATGATCCTTAAGAAGCTCTAACCACCTTCATTGTCTCAAGTTGAGATCTTTCTGAGTGAACACATATTGGAGACTTTTATGATCGGTAAACACATGAACATGCACTCCATACAAGTAATGACACCAAATTTTCAAAGCAAAAACCATGACGGCCAATTCAAGATCATGAGTAGGATAATTCGTTTCATGCACTTTGAGTTGCCTAGAAGCATAGGCTATCACCTTACCATTTTGCATCAAAACACAAGCTAAACCAATCTAGGGAGCATCACAAAACACAACAAAGCCTTCCAACCCTTATGGTAGAGACAAGATAGGAGTGGACATAAGCTTATCCTTCAAGGTTTAGAAACTCCTTTAACACTCATTGGTCCACACAAACTTAGCCTTTTCTGAGTCAACTTAGTCATGGGAGAAGAAATGGAAGTGAATCCATTCACAAACCTCCAGTACTAACCTGCTAAGCCCAAGAAGCTTCTAATATCCGACGGGGTCAAAGGTCTAGGCTAATTTCTAATCACATCCATCTTTTTAGGGTCCACCTTAATACCATCCCCCGACACCACATGACCTAGAAAGGTAACCTCTTTTAACCAAAATTCACACTTCTCATATTTAGCGTACAACTTCTCTTCCCTCAATCTTTATAGCGCTACCCTCAAATGAGCGACATGCTCCTCCTCACTATGAGAATAGATCAAAATATCATCAATGAAAATCACCACAAACAAATCAAGATAGGGTTTAAAGATCCTATTCATAAGATCGATGAAGATAGCCAATGCATTGGCCAACCCAAAGACATAACAACAAGTTCATAATGCCCATACCTAGTTCGGAAGGTCGTCTTGGGAATGCCACACTCCCTCACCTTCACTGATGATTCCTGGACCGAAGATCAATCTTAGAGAAGTGACTAGCCCCTTGAAGTTGGTCAAACAAATTATTAATTCTTGGGAGAGGGTACTTATTCTTGATGGTAACCCTATTAAGTTGTTGGTAGTCAATATAAATTCTAAGAGACCCATCATTCTTCTTCACAAAAAACACCAGTGCACCCCAAGATGATTGGCTAGGTCTAATAAAACCCTTCTCCAACAAGTCCCTCAATTGCTCCTTTAACTCCGTCGGGCCCATATGGTAAGGGGGAATAGAAATGGGTTGAGTATCGGGAAGGAGGTCTATACCAAAGTCTATTTTTCTTTTGGGAGGAACACTGGGAAGATCACTTGGAAAGATATCAAAAAACTCATTCACCACCGGAACTAACTCTATAGGAAGGACTTTGGACTCACATCCCTAACCCTTACTAGATGATAAATACACCCCTTAGAAATCAACTTTTGGGCTTTAATGCAAGAGATAAATCTATTGTTGACCACCACATCGTGACTCTCCCACTTAAGGACGGGTTCATTTTAGAATTGGAATTTGACCCTACCGGTTCTATAATCAATAGAGGCATAATATGCATGCAAATAATCCATCCCAAGAATGATATCAAAATCAACCATATCTAACTCAACAAGATCACAAGGCAATATTTTATGCAAGATGCAAACGGGACAATTCCTACAGACCTTTCTAACAATAATAGATGCACTAATGGGAGTAGACACCTCATAAGACTTACACAATAATTCGGGTTCAACATGAAACTTTTTGACAATAAGAGGAGTAACAAAAGAAAGAGTGACACCCGGGTCTATCAATGTATACACATCAAAATCAAAGACTTTTAACATATGGTGATGACATCGGGCACCTCATCAACCTCTTGCCTCCAATGGAGAGCATAAAATCGATTGTGCCACCACCTTATTGGCCTCCTTTACCCAAAGGAACTGCATTAGCACCCCGACCTTGAGGACGAACATCCTTACCATTGTAGTGATTTCGTGGACAATCAATCATCTTGTAGCCTACTTCCCCACAACCAAAACAAGTATTGGTATCCCTCAAGCATGGGCCACCATGACCCTACCACACTTTGGACACACGAGTCTAGGCATCACACCACCACCCTCTTGGGGCCTTGGGTAGTCATTGACAAATCTCCCACTAGGAGCATCAGAAGACCTTTGGCCTTGGTGAAATCAGCCACCCTTGTGACTTTTGAGCTTACCATCAAAACGGGCCCTCTTGGCCTCATGACCCCTACTCTTCCTCAATTTCTCACCCTCCAATTGTTCGACATAAGTCATCAAGTTGGACAAATCCATGTCATTAATCAACATGGCGGTATGACATTCTTCACTCACCAAATTGGTTACACACATCACAAACTTATTCATTCTAGACCTTGAGTCGGCAACCAAGTATGGAGCATATTTTGAGAGTTGGTTGAACTTGAGGGCATACTCTCTCACACTCATAGACCCTTGCTTCACATTCATGAACTCCATCATTTTGGCCTCCCTAAGCTCAAGAGTGAAGAACCGATTGAGGAAAGCTTCCTTAAACTCCTCCCATAGAACTGCATTGTTGTTCCCATTCTCCTCATACCATTGAGTGTACCATATTTAAGACACCCCCTTGAGTTGGTAACCCGCCAACTCCGCCTTTTCTTCCAACCTCACACCCATAATGGACAACACATTGTATACCTCATCAATATATTTTTGAGGGTCCTCATTCACGTTAGACCCATTGAACTCCGGTGGGTTCATCCTCATAAAGTCCCTTACCCGAGATGCCACAGTTGGAGCATGAGGGGCTTGCTCCCCTTGGTTTGCTTGATTAGCCACAACTAGAGCTAGCAAAGTGAGAGCATCCCGGAGCTCACCATGAGCCGGTTGTTCCTCAGGTGTGTGGCCTCTTCTTCCTCTTGTGTTAGGTATGATCTAGCATAGCAAAGAACAATTATTAGGGGGGGAATCTTTCCTTAATTTTATAGCACGACATAGAGTAAGAAGAAGAGAAACATTTCCCAAAAATGTCTTATAGCCTCCTACCTATAGTTGTGGTTCTCAACACAACCATGAAGAAGACTCTAATAAACGCGGTGTGTTGGATGCCGAGGACCATTAACAACCTATTTCTTTGATACCAACTTTGTCACGACCCAAGCCTATGTCCTAGACGTGATACGGTGAATGAGGAACCCGAAGGGGACCCCAATCAAGCCTCTTAACATATTATTATACATCCTTGGTCACAGAAGTAATAAAATAATAATAAGAGATAGTACAGAGGGGATAAAAGTCTAAGGAACATCTTTATATCATAAAATATCATAGAGTCAAAGAGAGTCAAGGCTCATAGCATAATTACATAACATGTCCAACAACACCTCTAAACATAGAGCTTAGCGGGGGCCAAGACAAGCAACCAGGCTCACCCTCATAGTGAAAGCATATAATAAAGAAAAAGAGTCTATAGCATAATCAAGAAAAGTATGTCCTCGAAGTTAAGGACTCACCAACTTACTTTGAGATATATCACACTAGCCATGTGGAGGACGAGGATGAACAAGTAGGACTCTGGTCTCTACATGGTAATATTATGTAGACATAGAGTATATGTTAGTATGTTTGACTGTACTAAATATGTAGGATGCAATGTAAGAATAAATACGCAACATAGTCAAAATACATAATTAAGCAATAGATGATCAAATAACAATATGACATGCATAAATGATACATATAGTAAACATGCTTATATGGAATATATTACATGTATAGGAATAAACCATCATCATAGACCAACGAACTTAGTACTTGAAATATAAGGTAGACCACCCTTTAGAAGTGATTGAGGTACCAACCCCTCAATTGGTTGATGGCTAACCACCATCATCCAAGGTGATTGAGGTACCAACCACTCAATTGGTTGATGGCTTACTACCCCTATCCTAGGTGATTGAGGTACCAACCCTTCAATTGGTTGATGTCTTACCACCTCCATCCTAGGTGATTGAGGTACCAACCCCTCAATTGGTTGATGTCTTACCACCCCAATCTTTGGTGATTGAGATACCCAACTCCTCAATTGGTTGATCTTACCACCCCCATCATAGATGATTAAGGTACCCAACCCCTCAATTGGTTGATGGCTTACCACCAAACCCTCAATTGGTTGATGGCTTGCTACCTCCATCCAAGGTGAGTGAGGCATCACGCCTCGATTGGATATGGTCAACTCACAACACACTAGAACATCTCATGAAATAATCACATTCATATCTCCCTTTCATCATCATAAAGTCACTAAACTTATATGCCAAGCATTAGGCCTTCAACAACTCAAGATACCTTAACCGAATATTTTATCAAACACTTGGTAGGTATACAATGCTAGTGTAAAATCATGTAATTTAAGAGTGGAATCATGCAAGAAAATTCAATGTAAAACCACCCACCAACACGTGGTAATACCCTCATGCAATATACATCAAAACCCTTTGTCAAATCTCATGATAAATCTAAGGTTCAAAGCTCAAAACAAGTATAAATGGTCACACTTTTACAAAACCCCAACATAGTTCATAGTCAAATTCATAATAGGAGACCCATAAGTAAAATTAACTTACAAACATGTAATTTAGGTAAAAAGGGATCTTGGGCACCATGGGTGGGAGGACCCAATGGTTGAAACCCACATACCTTGACTTTAGAGAATTCTTGATGAAGATTAGAAATGGAGACTTGAAGTTTGAGTGAAATCCTTAAAATCCGAATAAGTTTTGGGACTTGAAATTTGGGGTGAAATATTTGTCTAAGTGTTTGAGAGAGTATTAGAGAATGTCTTGTATGATATGAAGGTGAAATATACCTAAGAATAGGTATTTTTACATATGTGAAGGCTTAGGACCAATACCCAAAGCCTTGGACCAAAACAAAAAAACTGACAGCAAAATAACACATCTCGGCGACGGCTCCGTGTCGCAGAGAGAACACAATCCCTCACTGGAACGTGAAATCTTGTCGAAATGAAATTTTGGTATGGTTTCTCTATAGTCAGGGTTACACCTATTTCTCATTCAATTTTTCCCCCTGATCAAGAATATGAAGTCAAATTTTCGTTATCACACACGTATTTTGAGATCTATGGAAATTACGATTCTGGGCACTTCCAAGGCACATTATCCGGCACTTTTTGGGGTTGTTTCATTTATCCTTTGAAGGTATTATTCACCATACTAGTTGTGTTTCTACTTCACAACAATATGGTGTTGTGGAAAGAAAACTAGACATTTATTGGAAATCTCCCAGGCTTTATTTTTTCAGTCACAAGCACCTATTCGATATTAAGGTGAATGTCTACTTACGACCACTCATCTTATCAATAATCATTCTAAAATTTTGAATGGATAGACTCCTTATGAGATTTTTTTTCAAGCTAAGCCTGCTTATGAGAGGTTGAAGGTATTTGGGTGCTTAGTTTATGTTTCTGCTTTGGCTTCTCACAGTGGTAAGTTTGAACCTAGAGCCAAGTCATGTGTCTTTCTAGGTTATCCTGATGCTCAAAAGGTATTCAAATGTTTGGATTTGACTACTAAGAAAATTATTATCTCTAGGGATGTATGTTTTCATAAGGATGTATTTCCCTTTCCCTCTATCGATATAACTCAAAACTCTTTGTTTCCTCTTGCATCTCACTCTAATTTTGAAAGTGATCAATTTTATCCTCCTAATCCTGCATCTCATATTTCAATTCCTTCCGGTTCAACTCCTCCTTCAGATTTTCTTTCTCTTCATGAACCATCCATATCATCTCCTGTACTTCCTTTCTTTATCATTCCTCCACACCTTTAAATTTTTCACCCTTGGACACTACTTCTCCTTCTGTTTCAGCTCCTAGGAGATCTATAAGAATCTCTAAGAAACCAAAATACTTAAATGATTACATTTGTAGTAATCTCATTTTTACCAATGTTTCTGTTGCTTGTTTTACTACACCTATTCATCCTTCTTCTTACTCTTTCTCAGCCCTGTCACTACAAAACCAGACTATACTCAATTCCATTTCTCAAATTTCTGAACCTACTAGTTATATACAAGCACCTAATCGCCCTGGTTGGAGGGAAGCCCTGGACAAAGAAATTACAGCGCTAGAACAAAATGAAACTTGGGATGTTGTTGTTTTGCCAAGTGATAAGAAGGCATTACCCGGTAGATGGGTTTACAAGGTGAAGCATTTTTCAGATGGTACTATGGAGAGGCTCAAGGCTTGACTTGTTATCAGGGGTGATGTTTAAAGAGAAGGGGTTGACTATCATGAAACATTTTCTCCCGTGGTTAAAAATGACTACTATTCGATGTCTTCTTATTGTGGCAGTAAAGAAAAAATGGCCTATTTTTCAGTTGGATGTGCATAACTCTTTTCTTCATGGGGATTTATAGGAGGAGGTTTACATGAAGTTTCCCATAGGTATGCCTCCTCCAAGCCCTCAACACGTTTGTCTGCTCAGAAGGTCTATTTATGGTTTAAAACAAGCTTCACGGCAATGGTATGCTTGACTTGTAGGGGAATTGAGTTTCAAAGGTTATTCCTCCTCACTTAATGATTATTCCTTATTCACCAAACATTCAAGGAATCATGTTACTTTACTAGCAGTGTATGTGGATGATGTTGTCATAACAGGGGATCATTCCCAAGAAATATTCGATATAAACTGTTCTTACACTCAGAATTTTATGTCAAAGATCTGGAAACTCTACATTGTTTTTTAGTTATTGAAATTTTGCAGGAAAAACAAGGTTCAATCATGAGTCAAAGAAAATTTACCCTTGATCTGTTCTCTCTATATGATTGCTCTCATCTGGGTAAAGTTTCTTCTTCTCTTGATCCATCCATCAAGCTAGATTCTAATTATGGCCCTCTTCTTGATGATCCTTTTATCTACGAACATCTTGTTGGGAAATTAAACTATTTGACCCACACGCGTCTGGATCTTTCTTTCCCTATTTTATTTCTAAGTCAATATTTGCAATCTCCCGGACTTGCTCACTATTCAACTGCCTTCCGAGTCCTTCATTACCTCAAAGAAAGTCTTGTTCCGAGTCTACTTTTAAATTCTGACCCTTCTTTTTCCCTCCTTACTTTTTGCGCTACTGACTGGGCTTCTTGTCCTAATTCTCATAGATCAATTTCTGGGTTTTTTATTAGCTTTGAGCTTTACCTTTTTCTTGGAAATCAAAGAAACAAGTATCGATTTCTTTATCTTCCGCCCAGGTGGATTATAGATCTATACATCATATTATGACTGAAATCACTTGGTTATATCGCCTTTTTACTGATCTTTCTGTCTCACCATCCTTACGTGTTCCTGTTCACTCTGACAGCCAGTCGGCACTTCATAATGCTCGCAATCCAGTGCTTCATGAATGCACTAAGCATGTGCAATTAGATTGCCACTTTTTCTGCCAACAATTCCTCTCTTGTCTCATTTCCCTGACTTTTGTCCCTTCTGCTAACCAGCTCACCGATATTTTTACCAAACCTCTTTCCCGCATCTCACACAGCTCTACTTTAGACAACTTGGGTATCATTTATCTCCCCTCCAACTTGAGAAGGGGGGGATATTAGATCACAGATTGTTCAATGAAGAAATATAGAAGTGAAATGAAAGAAAGAATAGATGCAGTGCACAAAAAGAAAGAAAAAGAGTTTTATGAGGAGACAAAGCCTAGGTCCATGTCTGGAATTAGGGATTCTCATCTCAATATTTAAAGAGGAAAGCCAAGTGTCAAATTGAAGAGCATTTGATCATATATAATGATCTGCACCATCTAGCTACATAAATGCAAAGCTCTAAGGTCATATGGGTACGACATAAAAGAGTATATTTTGTTATTTCTTGTTAAATATAGACAAATAGAAATTAGATAGGCGTTATACAGATTTTCTTTTCTATTTCTTTTCTTTACATAAAGATGTATTAATAGAAGTAGTTTGTACCGATGAAATCAAAGAAAATATTTTCCTTCACATTTCTTGTTCTCTTCATTTCCATCACATTTTGACCCTTTTTTCGTTTAATGTTGTCACGACCCAAGCCTAGGGCCTAGACATGACACAGTGAATGAGAAGCCTGAAGGCAACCCAAACAAGCCTCTTAGCATATCGTTTGCACATCCTTGGTTGCAGAATATAAAACAAACATTCAACAAATAATTCCAAGGGAATAGAAGCTTATGACTCACACTATGGGGATAGATAGGGGAAAGAGATTTGCATGAATCACATAACAAACAAGTATTAAGGGGAGGATAAGTAGGACTCAAGCTATGGGGAAATAGGGACTTAGGACTTTCATCACTTTCCATCACTATCAATAGCGTCAAATAATATCACATAAGGGATAGGGTCTAAGGGATAAGTTTCCATGAAATCTCAACATCAAATTATAGGCACATAGTAGTATCCAACAACACCTCTAAGCATGAATAGGATGGGGGACAAGACATGTTCAAGGTTCACCCTCAAACTAGAAAGTAAAGTGGAATAAAGTCTCAACATAAGTCATATAGAAGCCGGATATTGTCCCCGAACTAGAGGACTCACCAACTCTCTTCTTTCAATGATCCAAAGCTAACCACATGGAGGATATCGATGAATGTCAGTCCCCACATGGTTAAATCATGCAGGCATAGAAGTATGCATTAGTACTTGAAATGTACTGGTATGTAGGTATGCAATGCATGATATGAAAATAAATAATGAAATGATTCATGCTAAGTCTTGTGGTAAAAAATGATACATTTACGAAGGCATTAGTAAGCTGTAATCAAGCTAATATTATTTAAACATGAAGGAAAACTTTAGAATAAGCAAATGTATAGATGAACATAATCAAGAATAAGCAAATTATACGAACTTGGAATATATACATCTAGGTGATCATTTAGACATTTTACTCTCACCATAGAACATGAAATTGTAACACCCCACATTTTACATGTACTAATGCTATGTAAATGAATCATGTTATGGTTTGGTCAAATTAGCGTCAATT
>JAPFFP010060134.1:0-27187 GCA_026153255.1 Solanum medicagineum | reverse complement strand
TGTTAGAATCTAAATATTTTTTTCCTGAAATTACAATTTGTTTTTAGCTAAATTAGAATGCTTAAATATTTATGTCTTTGATACAATTCAAATTTAAGATTAACTACACTAATTCCAAATTGTAAACTATATAACATAATTTTTTTTTATAACTTTCTTCTCAACTAAATTTTCAATAAAAACTTTATGTAAAGATATACATTTACTTTTTTTTTTAAAAAAAATAGAGAATATAGAGAAAAGAAAATGATCAAATAGAATTTGCAACTTAAAATATTAAAAGTCTCCAATAATGAAGATTAATTTGAATAAATAAGCGTTAAAAAGAAACAAGAACCCATAACATATATGAGTATGAATACATATACTAAGATTATTGAGACCGGAGCTTAACTAGATGCTAAATGTCGTAAATTCTCACAATCTACCTTCATTTTTGTAGCTCTAACCATTCGTCATAGAAAACAAGATGTTCAAATTATGAATCAATAGCAGTTAATAAGCTTGATATTGAATTTTAGATTACATGGCATGGCATGAAAAAGTACCCGACAAAATCAATTTATCTATCTTTTTTTCTTTTTGAAGCACAAACATTGTGCTCGTTTGTGATTACATATGACATAAAATTTGAAATTTTAACTTTGAATTTGCTTTAGTGAGAAGTGTAAGTTACGCAACCTGAGGACATTTCGAGATTGATTCACAAAAAAATATTTTCTTCCGAGAATGTGCATCGTATGATGTGCGAGCAAGTAGAGGAGACTCAAAGTGCAATTAACTAACACTCAACATCACGCGTTAGAATATCTGAATCAATTTGAGCATCAATTGATGACTCTATTCTACGCCATTTTATTCATCGACTTCTATAAAGAAACTGAATTTCAATAGAGTTCACGCATTATAAAAGTTACCAAATATATTTGTTTATATTGATACCTTGGAAATGGAGTGATGGAAAGTGATACTAAAGGAGAGTAAAACGGGAATGGATGGAGGTGTTGGAAGATGGATGGTGGATAAGCGTGAAATGAGCGGCTGGTTGGAAGGCTGGGAGGAAGGAGCACTGGATGGAGATGTTGGATTGTGGGTGCAGGAGAAACAAATAATAAAGGGTTTGATTGAACAAACAAATAACAACATATCTACCGAAAAATATTCACAAGTAGGGTGTGGAAGAATTCGATTAAACAGAAGAAATAATTGAAACTTAAATTGAAATTGACTAAACACAAATAGTGATAGATGGCAAAGAAATTGGAACTAAAGATGACATAGAATGACCAGAGGTAAACGAAGAAAAGAGAGATGAAAAGACGGTATGACTGGAAAAAGATGGAGCAGAGAAGTCAAAATCAATAGAAACTAAAAGTGAAAGCTGGCATAAAGTCAAAGAGAGGTAAATGAGGAATAGGATCAAAAAATATAATCAAACATGCACTTATGGATTTTGCAACAAACCTTTTTTGCACATAGTGGGAAAATCTTTTGATCAAGTGTCTCTATATTCCAAAATGGTCTTAATCGGTCATACCATTAAAATACAACATAAATAATTGTTTGAAAAATTGATTGAAACTATAACATAGATGATATATATGATAAAGCTAATAGTATAGTTAGATTACTCATAAGAAACTTAATACCATTACACACATTGTAGTATAACAATATGATAAAGAGCATCACAAAAAAAAAAAATGATAAGAGGCTTTAAACATTTGTTTACAATACATCACATTAGATGTTGATGCAAAAAACTTTATTTATAAACATGAAGATTAGAGTTGTTTAATTCAAAATTATAAAATGCTTCTTGATTAAAAAATAGATAGCTATTTGTACTTTCCTTTTTTGTTTAAACTTTTTATAATGTTCAATATTATTTCAAATGCAATTAAAATCACAAAATTCACTATTAAAAATTTTCGAAGCCTCAAAATTTTGGGGGCATAAAGCACCTTTGTATCCATCACTTGACACATATGACATGTGAAGTCGTCCATGGCCATAAAGCCGATAGTCAATAAGGCGTATGATAAAGTATAAAGACAATATGATTCAAAATAGATTTTTCACCATAGATTTAAAAAGAGATTAAAACTAGGAGAAGTCATAGTAAAAAATTGATTTAGATCCCAAAGAAATAAGTAATTACAAAACTAATGCAACCAAACTATGAAAATTAACAATAGAAAAACTTATTTAGATCTCAATAAAAAGTAAATTCAATATCTAATTCCGTCATGGATGCACAATAGAAAAAATTGATTTAGATCTCAAAATTATAATGCATCAAAAATATGAAAATTAATGATATAAAAACTAAACTAGATCCAAATAAACTCAAACTATAATTTCGCCGTGGACTCATAGTTAAAAAAATTGATTTATATCTCACTTAGATAAATAAAATAATTACAGAATTAATGCATCAAAATTATGAAAATTAACAGTAGAAAAACTGATTTAAATCTCAACAAAAAAAATAAACATGAATTCTGATTCCGTTATAAATTCCCGGTAGAAAAAATTGATTTAGATCTCAAACAGATAATAATTACAAAATAAATGCATCAAAAATATGAAAACAGTCGAAAAATTGATTTATATCTCAATACAAATAAACACAAAATCTAATTTCTCCATGAATTTACAATAGAAAAATAGAGTTAAGTCTCAATCAGAAACAATTAACATTTAAAATTTCTTTACACCCTTAATGAAATAATTTACAATCACACAAATATTTTAAAAATATTTTAAACCATAATTCCTTTTTCTTAAATAAATCATCAAGTCATATGATAGCACATAAAATGAGACAAGAAAAGTAATACAATTAAAAAAATATATAGATAGTCAAAACTATTTTTCTTTTATGATACATAAATTAAAAATTTTGGTGAGAATACTTATAGACCTTCCGTGGCAACATCAATTGAAAACAAAACAAGTATTTTTGGTAAATATCACACTATTAATAGTAATGCAATACACGTAGAACACTTACCCCAATTGGATATCAAATTGATATTCATCAAAGTAATAGAGCCGTCAATATAGGTTAGACTCATTGGGACGATCTGGCTCGATCCATTATTTAGTAGGGTTGAGCTAAATTTTTTGGAGCCCATTAAAAATGGGAGAAATGGGCTTTTTAGCTCGGCAAGAATACAGAAATTACATAGAATGACCACCAAATGTAGTGGTCTTAATCTTTTATCCTCCATAAAAAAAGACTGACAAAAATGCTTTTTTTCATTTAAGTTGAATCAAAGTACACCTCTTACGGGGGATATTTTTGTAAGATATTTCTTATGAGGGCCAAAATATCAAGACCACCTCTTATGGGGGTATTTTTGTCATGCCCCGAGCCTACACCCTGGACGTGGCCGACATTTAGAAACCAGTGCTTGTTCCCAAGTGAACCACTTGACTCAATTCACTTATTCAATTAGAGAAAGATTTAATAAAACAAAAGAAAATACTCAAGTGCGCACACAAATTCTCATGTAAAATAATTTTATATCTTATACTAAAATAACTCAATGTTTCAATTGAAATAAATAAGAATAGTTTTTCAAAATTGAATCTCAAAGTAAGATAGACTTTACTATTCTTTATCTAACTCAGTCTATGAAGCTTGTAAGTTTGCATGACCTATGTATTTGCCTAATAAAAGAACCAAGTTTGTCAACTTGTTTCTGTGAAGTACCAGCAAATGAATACAGAGATTTTACGTGGAAACACCCAGCTCACAACAGGTGAAAAATCACGACCTATACGCCTACAGGATTTTTTCCAACTTTACCAAAAACAACGTGAGCCTCAACAAAAAGGATTACAAATTCATAATGTTCAAAGAAACTGCAAACTTCTACTAATCCTATCAACACACAAACCTTCCAAGGTGTATGTTCCCCTGGCCTTCAAATTGCCATCAATTTGAAGACTTTTCCTAACTTCAGTTTATAGCTTACAGAATTTAGGAATACATCAAGACTCAATGAAAAAGAAAAACTTCCTAGACTCAACTTAAAGAAATAGATCTAACAATTGTTCCTTCAATGACCAAGACTTTGACTCACACACTGCCATTTTGCTCGTTATATCTCGATCACATCTTTCTTATGCATTTTCTTCTATTTAATCAAATATGCCATGTGTTCTTCTGAGAGTTAGACTTCTCATGCTCCGCTGACTCTTCTTGTGATAGAGTTCTTCATTCGATGGAACACTATCCTATCTGGCTCTTCCTTGTGTCCTTGTTAGAGTGTATTTCTTTGAAGCTAATCCCAAGAGAATTTATCCAATTCGCACTTGTTGCTGATATGTATGAGACTCTGTGAGAACCGACCCAAGAGAACCTAATTAACCAAGCCATTTCATATCTATTGTCCATCATCTAAACTGCAGTGTCATCAACATATTCCCCTTTTTTGATGATGACAAACATCCTGAGAATGATTACCTGTCCATTTACCATGCAAAAACTAAGAGAGAAACTATAGAATGAAACAGGTTAGACTATGGGTTATAAATATTGCATAACTCTGACTGAATTCCCCCTTTTGGCATCATCGAAAAGAGACTACCCTTTTGACATGGCTAGAAAATGCACAACAATTCAAGCCAACAAGGGCTACCCTCAGCACAGACAAACGGAATAATAGGCATAAGGGTATATAAAAAAAGTGCATAGAACATAAGCAAAAACAAAAGATGTCCACAAGGCAACCAACATAATAAAAGTAAAAGTGTCTAAGCACAACCCACAAAAAGCAGTGAAACAGGTAGAGATAATTGTTTCAGGAAGAGGAAACATCAGAAGGAGTTAGTTGGGAAAGCTTTTAGAGAGTGACAACATGAGCATCCCTTTCACTTTGTAATAGGGCTTCCAAATAAGAAATCCTAGAAAGCAGAGCTCCCCTTTCTTAAGCAAAGTCTTCATGTGCAGCTGCCAACTCAGCAGTCTTGGCCTCTAGGTCAGCTTCTAGACGATATGCATTAGAGTCTACCCGCTTCAAAGAACCAGGTAGCGCAACATAGTTCATTGTCCCGAACAAATCCTTGGCAGTCTTCATAGTCCACACCTACAAAGGAACAGAGTAAGCTTTAAGAATATTAGCTAGCTAGAACCCATAAGGCAAAGCATGACCATTTTTGTCCTGAATCAGAACGTGCTGCATGTGCTTGATCATGAGACTAGCCAGACTGATGGGGATTTCAGAGTCCAATAATTCCATAAATGTAAGATCAAGGTAGTTGGCCTCAGATCTTTGTTCTTTCCTGGGAATTAGAATCTTATGAACCATATTAAAATACAACCGATGAAGGGCAGACATTTCACGACGAGACATTCTCCTATGATACACCAAATTTGGGCGTCTTTTGAGAACTTACGAGAGATTTCAAGTGCAAAGGCAACATTTTCCAGAGGGGGTCACTCATGATGCATATAGTGATGCTAGCCAACATTTGGGGTCTCCAAAATACGAGAAACATCAGCAGCAGTCAAGACAATGGGTGTACCTCGAACCATAGCAGAGAATTTTGAACTATGTGCCTCACCCCATCCATAAAACTCTTGCATTTCAATTTTCGCAAAATGCCTTTGCACATTCCCTTGCAAAAACAGTGCAGACCACCCTTGAACTTCTAGTTTCTGAAGCAGAACATTCAATTCTGGTCCTCTAAAATCAGTTACCACACGACCACGAATAATAGAACGCTAATGAAAGTGGATGAGGGACAAAAACTGTGGGTCAGATGGGTTGGGAGAGGCAGGATCAACAGATGCATTTTTAGAATTGCATTCATCTGACGAAGCAGTTGGAGAAATCTGTTTCTTGGAACGAGAAGGAGCTTTTGGCTTAGGGGTGGATTTTTGTGAAGGTGGAGGAGAGGGTGATCTTGAGACTGGACGAGGAGGCTTATTTATCACATTTTTTGAACCCCCTTTCTAGTAACCTTGCGCAATAGAATATCATCCCTTGGTGGAGGCGAAGAATCGGGAGACGCAGATGGCTTGGATTTCCTGCTATGTTTTAGGGCTTTATAAAGATTTTGTGCCTCTTGCCTTTTGCAACTGCGAGTCTGGGGAACTCTTGAAGGACTAGATGATGAAACCCGTTCAGGAGAAGGGAAGTTATCTAGTACTTCAATGGTTTCTCCAGATGATTTTCGCAGTTGGCTTCTGACCTTTTTAGGGATGAGAGAAGTGATGGGTAAGTCATCTGTAGAGATGGCTTGTAGAGGGACAACAACCATTCCTGGGGAAGATTCAGGAACCAAAGAGAACTTATTTTGGAATGATGCCCACTCAGCAAAATCAGAAAGATTAAAGTGCGGGGGAGGTGGAAGATTTGTCGTTTCATGTAGGACAATGGCAAGGGAGTCAGTTGTGGAATCCTTAGAGGAATTGGAGGAGTTAGGGTTTTGAGAAGATGCCATCGCAGGTGAAAAACAAGGAATGAAAAAGAAGACAATGAAAGAGGGTGTTCAATTTTTGGGTTTTTTTTTGTGTGGAATTACTTATAGACAAAGCAAGCACAAGGATGAATGAACTAATATTAATGGTGTGGGAAAAATGAAGTTGGGAAGTGGAAGAGGCATGATGTGAGGTCTTTTTTTTTTTTTTGCAGATAAAGCTATCTTTTGGCGTTTTGACGGTAAAAAGGAAGGTGTTAAAAGACTAGGACAACTGAACCAGACAGAATGACCTGTTTCACTATTGCAGGAGTAACTTTAATACACTTGAACTTTCATACCTGACAGCTTGATGTACGCCATCTTTAAGGTCTTGAATACAGTAATCTGCACACTCACATATACACATACACCATTAGACAATATGACTGACTAGAAGACATACATTTTTTTTTCAAATATATGTTTTTTTCTAAATAATTATTTTTTTAAATAATTCTTTTATGTGATAGCTGAATTGGAGTAACATTTCTAGACTGCAAGAAGAAGAAATCAAATTCCTAACCAATCATTAGGGGGGAAGGGAGTTTATGCAATCTTAATCATCCCCAAGTCTAGCTTGATTTTTCCAAAGTTTCTCTACTTAATGCCTTAGTGAAAATGTGAACAATCAGCTTCTTGGTAGGGCCAAACATTATTGAAATGAGACTTTTTTTTACATTATCACGAAGGAAGTGATGTCTTATATCAATATGCTTGGTTCTTTTATGCAGTACAATATTCTTAGCAATATTAATAGCACTAGTGTTATAACACAAAATAGGAACACACCCAACATCGATACCAAAATCCATTAGTTGTTGCTTAATCTAGAGTATCTGTGCACAGCAAGAGCCAGCTGCTACATACTCAGCCTCAACAGTGGACAAGGCTACTGAATTATGTTCTTAGTGGACTAGGAAATCAAACATGTTCCAAGGAAGTGTTCCATACCTAAAGTACTCTTTCTGTCCACTAAGTAACCAACATAATCAGCATTAGTGTAACCTACAAGATTAAAACTGCTATCTTTAGAGTACCATAGTCCTAAGTTTGAAGTTCCCTTGAGATACCTGAATATTCTTTTCACAGCTTTGAGATGTGACTCCTTGGGATTTCCTTGTAATCTAGCACAGAGTCCCACAATGAATACAATATCAGGTCTGCTGGCAGTTAGATATAAGAGAAACCCAATCATTCCTCTATATAACTTTTATTCTACTGATATCCCTTTCTCATCCATGTCCAGTTTTGTTGCAATCGCAATGGGAATATCTATATCCTTAGCATCCTCCATTTTAAATCTTTTGAGATGCTCCTTTACATACTTCTGTTGATGAATGATGGTCCAGTAGGATTCTGCTTGATTTGTAACCCCAAGAAGAAGTTAAGTTCCCCATCATGCTCATCTGAAATTCTCCATTCATTAGTTTGGCAAATTCTTCAGTCATGAGCACATTTGTTGATCCAAAGATGATATCCTCAACATATACCTGCACAATCAACAAATCTTTGCCATTTGTTTTTAAAAACAGTGTATTATCGATTTTACCTCTAGTGTGCCCATGATCCAGGAGGAATTTTGACAATCTATCATACCAAGCTCTAGGAGCTTATTTCAGCCTATGCAATGCCTTATCCAACTTGTACACATGATTTGGAAGTTCAGAACTCTCAAATCCAGGAGGTTGCTTCACATATACCTCCTCCTTAAATTATTCATTTAAGAAGACACTCTTAACATCGATTTGGTAAAGAGTGAACTCCTTATAGGCTGCAAAAGCTATGAGTAACCTTATAGCTTCAACTCTAGCAACCGGAGCAAAGGTCTCATCATAGTCTATGCCTTCTTATTGATTGTACCCTTGGACCACCAGTCTCGCCTTGTTCCTTATAATTGTTCCATACTCATCAAGCTTGTTCCTGAATATCCATTTTGTGCCAATGATAGTCCTTCCTTCTGGCCTGGGTACGAGATGCGATACTTTGCATCTTTCAAATTGATTTAGCTCTTCTTGCATTACTAGTATCCAATCTTCATCCTCCAATGCTTCTCCTACCCTTTTTGGTTCCATTACTGACAAGAAGACTTGGAATGCACACAGATTCTTCATCCCTGATCTGGTTGTGATTCCAAATGTTAGATCAGTTAACACATTTCCAAAGGGTGTAAGTTATGATATTTGTAGCTTTTCACCACAAACCCTTGAGGTTGTTCAGTATTTGCTGATTTTGGTTGAGCGAAACCCTCATCAGCACATTGAAGTCCAGAATCTGTAGTTCCCCCTTCTTGTGAGCTTCCAGGTTGCTCTGTTGAAAAACATGATTGTGCTGCAGATGGACCAGGTTCCATTTGTTGTTTCTCTGTCTTGTGTTCCAGCTCATGGTCATCCTGCAGATCAGTCTCTAAAACACCACTATGTTCATCAAAAACCACATGAACACTTTCTTCCACACAATTAGTTCTTTTATTCAACACCCTGTATGCTTTGCTATGTGAAAAATATCCTAGAAAAATTCTCTTATCACCTCTGGCATTAAATTTCTCCAAATTATCTTTACCATTATTATGAACAAAGCATTTGCATCCAAATGTTCTAAAATGAGAGATATTTGATTTTCTATCGTTAAGTAACTCATAGAGAGTTTTATTCAAGATTGGCTTTAACATGCATCTATTCAGAACGTAAGCAGCAGTATTTATAGCTTCAGTTCAAAGAGTTTTATCCATGTTACTAGCTATCGTTATTGTCTTAGCCATATCTTCTAAAGTCTTATTTTTCCTTTCTACTACTCCATTTTGCTGAGCTGTCCTTGGAGTAGAGAAATAGTGATCTATACCATTAGTTAAGCAGAATTCTAGAAATTTTGCATTCTCAAACTCTGTTCCATGGTCAAATCTTATGGAAATTAAGGAAGTCTCTAATTTATTTTCCATTTTCTTGATGAGAATAGAAAATATATAAAAATACTCTTCTTTAGAAGCTAAAAACAATGTCCACGTAAACCTTGAATAATCATCTACAATGACAAGCATATACCATTTACCTCCTCTGCTTCTTACCCTCATGGATCCACACAGATCAATGTGAACCAGTTCCAGGCACCTGGTTGTACTTATCTGGTTCTTTGACTTAAAGGATGATCTCATTTGCTTCCCCACACATGCACTGCGTACTTTGTTGTCTTTGAATTTAGTTTTAGGCAACCCTATAACCATGTCCTTTGACGCCATAGTATTTAACTATTTCAGACTTGCATGACCAAGTCTTTTGTGCCAAAGTAAGGGATTATCGGCCATAGTACTTAAACATTTTAAATGTGTACCTAGCATTCCCATTATGTCAGCCTTGTAAACATTCTTATGTCGTTTAGCTAGAAGTACTATCTCTTTTGCGTCCAACTTCTTTACCCTACAACCTGCAGAAGTAAATGTTACTTTGTTACCTTTATCACACAACTAAGAGATGCTCAGCAGATTGTGTTTCAAGCCATTCACATGGTAGACTTCCTCCAAGGCCCTTGACTCATTTCTTCCAATCTTCCCAACTCCAACAACAGTACCCTTTCTTTCATCTCCAAAGGATACTTTTCCCCCTTTCATAGGTGCAAGTGAAAGGAACTTGTGTTTGTCTCCAGTCATGTGCCTTGAGCAGCACTGTCCATGTACTAGTTCTTGCTCCCTTTCACTGCGCCTGCAAAATAAATCAAGGGTTTAGTTTTAGGAACCTAGACTAGCTTGGGTCCTTTCTTGTTGTAAGATGGATGAATGAGATCTCTTTTAGCCCAACTAGGTAACATATTCCTTCAATTGTTTCTTATGTTATTCTTAGGCCATTTTCTGTACACATGACTCATATTCCTGTTTCTGACATTATTAGCAATTGGACACTCAGTAGTTGGGTGACCAACTTTACCACACAGATAACACAAGTTAGAAATGATGACATTCTCCTGGTAGAATCCTATTCCAGCTTTCTCATTGTGATTTCTATTTCCAAGATGATTCGCAATTCTAGATGACTGAGTCTACCTATTAGCTCTTTCTAAATCCAATTTTAGGGTGGAAATCTCCTAAGTCCATTTTCTGACCTTTTCTTTCTCACTAAAGAACTCAATTTTGCATTCTTTCAGTTCTGCTTTAGCCTTTTGTTGTCCATCACTCATTTTATTGTTACCTTTTTCAACCAATTTCAACATGAGAATTTCAGATTTTAATTATAGCATAAGACTATCAAGACTTTCATCCCGTTTCTTCAGCTTCTTATTTTTCTTCATTTGCCTCTTTCAAATAGTTTTTTATCTCAAGACTTTCAAACTTTTAATCTGAAAAATCTTTTGTCAGCTGATCCTTTTCATTAGCTATTTCTTGAAAATCATCAATTAACCCATTCATTAGCAAACTTAGCTTTCTTTTTAAAAAAAGATGCAACTTTTCTTTTAGTTCAAGACTATTTACCTCAGACTTATCATCCTCCTCCAGATTAGAATCCTCAGCAGCCATGAAAGCAGTTTCATCTGCATCTTTAGTGTTAGAGTCCTCAATTCTGGATCCCCAAGCAGCCATCATAGCATATTCCTCTTTCTCCTTTTGTTTTGCAGCTCTTTCTCTCATTTCTTTCTCAGCTCTTTCCTTCTTCCACTCAATTTTCCATTGAGGACATTGTTTGATATGATGACACATTTTTCACATTTGTAACATCCTGACTGATTCTTGTCATTGGATCATTTCTTACTTCCTGAGTCTTCTGACCACTTCCGATTACCTGTTTCTCACTTGTCTTTTCCTTTCACTTTCCTAAGGAACTTTTTGAAATTCTTAAATAGAAACGCTATCTGATCCTCATCTAGATCTGATCCTTCATCATCAGAGGCAGTCTTCAGCGTTAGTTATTTCTCTCGATTTACCATTTCTTTCTTTGGACCCTCCATATTCATTTCATATGTCCTGAGGTTCCAACCAGTTTAGTTAAGATCATAGTTTCAATATCCTTTGCTTCTATGATAGCAGTAATCTTCACATCCCACTTAGAGTTAGGCAAGATTCTTAGAACCTTATCAACCTGTTCTTTAGTAGTAATGATCTTTCCCAAGGATCCCAATTCATTGATGAGCAAAGTGAGCCTATTTATCATGTCCTGTAGAGACTCATTTCCCTTTATCTGGAAGGTTTCATACTTAGTAAACAACATGGCAACATTGAACTTCCGAACTTGACCAGTAACTTCATGTGCAGTTGTCAAAGCATCCCAAATTTGTTTGGTAGAAGTGCAGTTCGATATCCTGTTGTACTCATCAGGTCCCAGTCCACAAACCAAGATGTTCTTGGCCTTAGCATTCCACGAGATCATCAATAGTAAACTCTCTTCTTTCCCTGGGAACATGTTGACTGTTCACAATCTTCATGGGAATGGTAGTCCCAATAGTGATTCTGTCCCAAAGCTCATAGTCTTCTCCTTGCATGAAGTCTTCCATCCTAGCCCTCCAACAACCAAAATGAGTTTCATCAAAAAGTGATAGTCTAACATATATTGTCCTTCTTTATGTCCAAGAGGTGGTGCAGTATTCATTATGATCAGTGCTTAGGTATTAGCCTTTAACAAGAACACCTACTTTGATACCAATTGTAAGTTTACACGACCTATGTGTTTGCCTAATAATAGAACTAAGTTAGTTAACTTGTTTCTGTGAAGTACCAGCAAATGAACATAAAGATATTACGTGGAAGCACCCGTCTCACAACAGGTGAAAAACCATGACCTGTACCCCTTTAGGATTTTTCCCAACTTCACTAAAAACAACAAGATCCTCAACAGAAAGGATTACAAGTTTTTAATGTTCAAAGAAACTGCAAACTTCTACTAATCATATCAACACACAAACCTCCCAAGGCTTATGTTCCCCTAGCCTTCGAGTTGCCCTCAATTTGAAGACTTTTCCTAACTTTAGTTTATAGCTTATTGAATTCAGGAATACATCAAGACTCAATGAAAAAGAAAAACTTCCTAGACTCAACTTAAAGAAACAGATCTAACAATTGTTCCTTCAATTACTAAGACTCATCACACACTGCCTTTTTGCTCATTATATCTCAATCACGTCTTTCTCTGCATTTTCTTCTATTTAATCAAATATGCAAAGAGTTCTTCTGAGAGTTAGACTCTCGTGCTCCACTGACTTTTTCTTGTGATAGAGTTCTTCATTCGATGGAACTCTATCCTATCGGACTCTTCCTTGTGTCCTTGTTGGAGTGTATTTCTTTGAAGCTTATCCCAAGAGAATTTATCCAATCTGCACTTGTTGGTGAGATGTCCGAGACTCTTTGAGAATCGGCCCAAGAGAACCTAATTAACCAAGATGATTCATATTATTATCCATTATCAAAACTGAAGTGTCTTCAACAAAACCTGTATCAACTCATAAGAAGGTGCCAAGACATGTTCAAGGCTACCTCAAGACAATAAAATAAAAGAATGAACTAAAATAAAGGGTTCCTTCGAAAGTAAGGAGGTCTCACCACTATCTGCAATTGAATAGATCTTCAACAAAGTGCTTGTTGAGGATCTCTAAAACCTGTACCTGCATCATGAAATGATGCAGCGCCGAGTGGCATCAGTACGTGGAATGTACGGTATGTAAGATGGCCAAAAAGAATTAAGAACATGACACTCACTTTAAAATTGAACTTTGAGATAGCTTAATTGATAAACATATGTCATGTAAGTAAAACATATGTTTTTGAACTTGTTTAAAAGTGCAACTTAATATAAAGAAATACTGACTTTAATGCATTAACGAACATAACTCAATATATAAAAATTATGATTCTCAAATGTTTACCTCTGCAAATAGCTCAACTTAATTAAATTTGCAACATAATGAAAAGAAATACATTAATAAATAAATAATAAATCTCAGTGTATAAAATAATAAACTTTACTTCTTTGGGGAGATTCTCTAACCGACAACCATCACTATGAGCTTCATGATGATACAACGTCTTGCCCACGTATCAGAGTCATCTTATACTTTGCCAGGATAAGGGACGAAAACTAGGGGAGTGGATTCAACCCAAAACTGAGCCATCTCAGTGGCAAGTGAGGAGTTGTACTCTTGGTACAATCCCATCCTACGCTGGCTACGTAGTTTATGAGTTTGAATTATTATTACTCTCACTCATATCAATGCTCAATAATACTCCCAAAAGTATTAATTATTGCTCACACTTAAAAGATATTCTTGCTCAAAGTATTACTTTCTTCTCTTTGGAACTTAGCACAACTTAGCATTCTCTTAACTTTTCTCTAAACTGTCTAAAATCATAGGCTTCAAGCTTTATTATTCATAAAATACTTATACTAATACTTTTCTTGTGTTTGAAGCAAGATTTTGAATTTCATAGATTTTTGTAGTAACTTCAGGGTTTAACTAGTTTAACAATTAAAAGGAGTATCTCAACTTAAGACCCCAATTTAGTAGAAAAATTTAGTAAATCTCATGTTTTTCTTCAAAACTCATTAAATCATGCATTATATCATCAAAACGTGTTCCTAAAAAAATAACTCTTCAGACTCAATAGAATACATATATAATATTAGTTTAAATTACTCTTTCATCAATATATAGAAAAGTCATCATCTTTACTAGAACATGCAAAACCTTTATTCAAAATACTTGTTTAATGCATGAAAAATCATAAATCTCAATATCAAAGAATGTATAGGAAAACCATAATCATCAACTTTATTATGGTTCATGGGAAAGTATCCACAAACGAAAATTTCAATAATACAAAATATAAAAATAATAGCAATCTCAGTGCATAAATATATCTAACTCAATGGAAGAGGAATTAACTCATTTAGAATTCAAGACTTAGGGTATGACTCGAACTCAGTTATAGAGAATTAACATATGGGGTACGTAGATGAACTCAGTCCAATGGTATGAGTAGCATTACATACCTGAAAAATTGATATTACAATCGTAATATGATGAATGCTAGCTTTCTTGGAGAAAATCATCGATCTTGGTAGTTCTTTTAAAGTGAAAGAACTAGAATCTTCAGAGTTCTTGATAAAAAACCCTAATTCTTGAAAAAGAAGAATCAAGAAATCCTTTCTTGGGATTCTTGAATTTATTCTCTTGAAACCCTAGGTTGTGATTTAAGATCCTATTAGAGATTTATGAATAAATAAAGAAGTTTAGGTTGGCTTACTTGAAATTTAGGAAAAATAACTTACTATGATGGTGAATCTTGAAAGCTAATCCTAACTTGATGACTTTCTTGATGATTGTTGAACGTTTATGCTTAGGAGTGAATAAGAGAGTTTTGATTATGAAAATTGACATTTTAACCGTTTTAGAACCTTAAATAGACCCCAAAAGAGTTTAGGATAAATGTTCCCTCAAAATAAAATAAAAGAACGTCATTACCTTATCCAGTAAGGGTTCGCGTCAAGTTCGCGACGTGGAGCTATCGCGGGCCTTCAGATAGCTCTGTAGTCCTTCATTAAAATTGCCATAACTTTTTACTTTGAACTCCAATTAAGGAGAAATTAGATGCGTTGGAAAGATAATTCAAATATCGTCGATTTGATATATTACGAGTCACCTAACTCATTATACTTTAGGAGATATGGTCATTTGAAGTTGACCCTTCTATCCACTCGTACGAAAACTTAGTCGGTAGAATTCTTTGGACTTGGCTTGATGTAAAAGATCCCTTATAACTCTAAATCACATCTAATATACTTTAAATACTTAGGAGTTCATCCTAGCATGTATATACAACCTAAAAGTCATTGGTCCATCTAATTTTTATAAAATCTTACATTAGGACTGCAATCTTATATCATCTCCAATTCTATTCTCACACTAAGAAATTGACTTTAACATCTATGCTCAATCAAGAATTATCAATTAAAATTCTATATCATATTTAGGATGGTTCAATCTTAGCAAAAACAAAAATAAATGGGGGTGTTACATTATCTCCCCCTTGGGATCATTAGTCCTCGAATAATGAGTAAAGGTAGATATGAAGGTAGGAATAACAATGAGAGCTCTTCTCAAAACTCATCAATCAATCAAACTCTCGGCTCAAACCATTACTCCTCTACTATCATTAACACTTTATCAAGACTGGAAAACAGGATCACTCAAAGGACCGGGAACGAAAGATCATTAGCATAATAAAATCGTAAAATCTTATTTGAAGACATTCATAATGAAGTACAATCTCCCTCTTCTATCAAAACTCACTCTGAGTCCATAAAACTATACACAGTGTAAAATTCAGGTAACATCTCATTCAACATAGGACTAGAAACTCTTAAATCCATGAGGTAAGATCACTTCTTATCTTGAAACTCAACATGAACGGAAATCAATATGACGTGCATGGGATTAATCCATGGGCATGACACTCATACACCAGACAGGAACGAAAAATCACTTTGACTGAAGTATAGGGACTATATGAGATGGAAAAGGATTGATATCTCATCTTGATTAGCTCATTCTCTATTGGAAACTCAAGATCTATTCTGTTTCATAACCTCATCATCTCCCCTTTAGCGTAAAGGTTATCTCTCATAAGTTTGTGAATCAATTCACCTTTCTAAGCTATACGTACATATCTCCACACGGTCAGGGAATCACTATCCACAAAAATATCTTAAACTCTTCTGTTATACTATAGTCGCATATATAAAGTAGCCTCTAAGACTCTCTTCGAAAATACCACTCTTAGCTTTCTTCTGTCTTTATGGAAATCTTCCTATATTTGCTACTCTTATTGGCGTACATAACACTTTCCATAGCTCTTATAATCTAACCTTTTCTTTTTACCTGCAAACACTCAACTTTAGTGCTCCTACAACTCATTTGTATAAGACTTAGACTATTATGGAGAAATCCTCATCATTTATCCATAAGACCCGATCGACTCATTTATTAGGGATGACAAAGAATGCTACCTACTCCATATTGACAACTCAAAAATATTATCTATATTCTTATAGCAGACATAACTTAGAGCTGCACATATCTTTACACAATCATGGATACATATCTCAAGCTTCTTCTTATCTATTGAGCTATCCTCATTTCACTGGTCTTACCTAAAAGGCACTTGTACCCTGCCCATAGCATCACTTTCCTTACAATTTAGCATCTTCATGCACTATGGCAAGCCTCTCAGAGAAAATCTCCAACTAAGACTATCACTCTCACAATACTATCTCCTCTTTCACACTAATCCTCAAAATTCAAGCTTAGGGTCTAGTACTAACACATGCATCTACCCATACCTTTCTAACATCACACCAACCTACAACTACTAGGTAAAATCATAGGGAACATAAGCCACTAAAATCTCATAGAGAATATTCAATCAACACATCCCTTCCTTACAACTCAATACACCCACCTATTCATTATGCCTCATCATCCAACTAAGCTCATAACTCGATGAATCTCATGAACTCTCACTTAAAAATCATAAGCCTAATTTATATCTATCACATTGGAATCACTCTTTTCCCCTATTCAACTTCTACTCTTCACCCTCACTAACATGAATACTATAACACATCAACATAAACTTCCTTCTAGTTTGAGCACCATCCATCACATTCTAACAATAACTCTTCCTCTATACCTTGTCATGAAAATCATAAGGTACTTACGAGTCTTCTATCAAACTTATGGCAACCAACTCATCACCTCATTACTTACTAAATAGACACATAACTCTAACTACAAGCCTCAACCAGTCATCACTCTTGCTATCTCATCTCTTTCTCTATCTCATATCTTTCTTTCCATCACTCTTGCTATCTCATCTCTTTCTTTCCATCATCCTTCTAACTATGGGACGACTCAATTCTACTTAGGGTTTATAAGACCTCACATCTCCCTCATAAGTGGTAGCATTAAACGCTTTAGAGACATAAGTTTCTCTTTCATAAATAACAGTTGAAGCAAGTTTTGAAAAAGAGGGTTTGAGTACATCTAGAGCTAACTCAAATACATGATTCATATAAGTAATAGTAGACTCTTTCTAGTCAATAAACTTAGCACACTAGTCGGCTTCTCTCAAGCCTGGTGCAGTCTCTCTACCACTCTGATTTCTTTATCGTAGAAGAACTGATTAGTAAGGAGCTAAATATTACTATCTCTATCACCTCGTAAATGAGGCAAAGTTGAAAGGTTTAGAGCAATGCATGAATCATCGTAGATTTCTTAGGAATTAGCTTTATTGCACGATTCAGAATCTGAAATAAGGGAAACTTTTCCTAAGTGTCAATAGTCTCTCATTTATAGAAGTGGGGCCCTCACAACCATAAATAAGATTCTATAGACATGATTTCATAAACACCCTAGGACACTTGAACTTTGTGGTCTGATACCAAGTTTGTCACGCCCTGAGCCTACACCCTAGACGTGGTTGACACTCAGAAACCAGTGTTGGTTCCCAAGTGAACCACTTGACTCAATTCACTTATTCAATAAGTGGAAGATTTAATAAAATAAAGAAAGTACTCAAGTGGGCACGCAAATTCTCATGTAAAATAATCTTATATCTTGTATTAAAATAACTCAATGTTTCAATTGAAATAAATAATAATTGTTTTTCAAAATTGAATCTGAAAGTAAGACAGACTTTACTATTCTCTATTTAACTCAGTCTATGAAGCTTCTATCAACTCATAAGAAGGTGCCAAGACATGTTCAAGGCTACCTCAGGACAATAAAAAAAAGAATGAACTAAAATAAAAGGGTTCCTCCGCAAGTAAGGAGGTCTCACCGCTATCTGCAACTGAATAGTTCTTCAACGGAGTGCTTGCTGAGGATCTCTAAAACCTATACTTGCATCACGAAACGATGCAACACCAAGTGGCATCAGTACATGGAATGTACGGCATGTAAGATAGCCAAAAAGTATTAAGATCATGATACTCACTTTTAAATTGAACTTTGAGATAGCTTAATTGACAAAAGTATGTCATGCAGGTAAAACATATATTTTTGAACTTGTTTAAAAGTGTAACTTAATATAAAGAAATATTGACTTTAATGCATTAACAAACACAACTCAATATATAAAAAATTATGATACTCAAATGCTTAGCTCTGCAAATAGCTCAACTCAATTAAATATGCAACATAATAAAAAGAAATACTTTAATAAAGAAATAATAAATCTTAGTGTGTAAAATAATAAACTTTACTTCTTGGGGAGTTTCTCTAACTGACAACCATTACTGTGAGCTTCATGATGATACAACGTCTTGTCCATGCTGTCAGAACCATCCCATACTTTGCCAGGGTAAGGGACGAAAACAATGGGAATAGATCCATCCCAAAACTGGGTCATCTCAGTGACAAGTGAGGACTTGTACTCTTGGTACAATCCTATCCTACGCTGACTATGTAATTAATGAGTTCGAATTATTATTACTCTCACTATATTGGTGCTTAATAATACTCCCAAAAGTATTAATTATATTCTCACACTTAAAAGAATACTCTTACTCAAAGTATTACTTTCTTCTCTTTGGGACTTAGCCCAACTTAGCAGCCTCTTAACTTTTCTCAAAACTGTCTAAAACCATAGGCTTCAAGCTTCACTATTCATAAAATACTTATACTAATACTTAACTTGTGTTTAAAGCAAGATTTCGAATTTCATAGATTTTCGTAGTAACTCAGTGCTTAACTAGTTTAGCAATTAAAAGTAGTATCTCAACTTAAGACCCCAATTTAGTAGAAAAATTTAGTAAATCTCATGCTTTACTTTAAAACTCATTAAAGCATGTATTATCTCATCAAAACGTGTTCCTTAAATATAACTCTTTGGACTCAATAAAATACATATATAATATTAGTTTAAATTAATCTTTCATCAATACATAGAAAAGTCATCATCTTTACTAGAACATGCAAAACCTTTATTCGAATTACTTGTTTAATGCATGAAAAACATAAATCTCAATATCAAAGAATGTATAGGAAAACTATGATCATCAACTTTATTATGGTTCATGGGAAAGTATCCACGAACGAAAATTTCAATAATATAAAATATAAAAATAGTAACAATCTTAGTGCATAAATATATCTAACTCAATGGAAGAGGAATCAACTCATTTAGAATTCAAGACTTAGGGTATGACTCTACTTAAACTCAATTATGGAGAATTAAAATGTGGGGCATGTGGATAAACTCAGTACAACGCTATGAGTAGCCTTACATACCTAAAAATTTGATATTACAATTGTAATCTGATGAATACTAGCTTTTTTGGAGAAAATCCTCGATCTTGGTAGTTCTTGGGTCTGGCAAACTACTATTGTCAATTTGTTGAGGGCTTCTCTTCTTTGTCTGAACCATTGACCAAGCTAACTCAGAAGAAGGTCAAATTTTAGTGGTTCGAGGAATGTCATAAGTGTTTCTAAGAGTTGAAGACTAGACTGACTACAACACCAGTTATGATTTTGCCCAGATGGGAGATTTTGTGATATACTATGATGCATCCAGAGTTGGACTGGGTTGTGTGCTTATGTAGAGAGGGAAGGTGATAGCGTACGCTTCAAGACAACTTAAGACCCATGAGAAGAATTATCCGACTTATGATTTTGAATTGGCATCGGTGGTGTTCGCACTTAAGATCCGGCGTCACTATTTGTATGGAGTACATGTGGACGTGTTCACTGACCATAAGAGTTTATAATATGTATTTAGTCAGAAGGAGCTCAACCTGTGACAGAGAAGATGGTTGGAGTTGCTCAAAGATATGACATGAACATTCTCTATCACCCAGGTAAGGCAAACATTGTTGCTGATGCTCTTAGCATGTTGTCTATGAGTAGTACTGCCCATGTGGAGGAAGGGAAGAGAGAACTAGCTAAAGAAGTGGACAGATTGGCTCAACTAAGAGTGCAACTTGAGGAGAATAATGGAGGCAAGGTCAATATTCACAATGGGTCTGCTTCATCCTTAGTGTTAGAAGTGAACGAAAAGCAAGACCAAGACCCTATTTTGCTCCAATTGAAAGAAGTGGTCCTGAAGCAGAAGATGATGGTTTTCTCCAAAGAGGGAGATGGGATGTTGCGATACCAGGGTAGATTGAGTGTGCCCGATGTTGATAGCTTATGAGAAAGAATTATGGTCGAATCTCATAGCTCCAGGTATTTTATCCATCCTGGTTCCACCAAGATGTACTACTACTTGAGATAAGTCTATTGGTGGAATGAAATGAAGAGGGATATTACGAAATTTGTCTCTAAGTGCCCCAATTGTCAATGTGTCAAGGTTGAACATCAAAGACCGTGTGGATTAGGCCAGAAATTTGAAATTCCTAAGTGGAAGTGGGAGATGATCAACATAGATCTCATTACCGTCTTACCAAGATCCCAAAAGCAGCATGATTCGATATGGGTGATTGTTGATAGGATGAGTAAATCAGCCCAATTCTTTGCAGTCAAGACAACTAATATGGCTGAGGAGTATGCCCGATTATACATTCGTGAGATTGTGAGGTTGCATGGGGTTCCTTTATCCATCATATCGGACAAAAGGACTCAATTCACCCCTCAATTTTGGAGATCTTTTTAGAAGGGATTGGGTACGAAAGTAAATCTGAGCATAGCTTTTCACCATCAGACAGATGGACAGGCAGAGCGCACCATTCAACTATGGAGGATATTGAGCTTGCGTCATCGACTTCAAGGGGAATTAGGATGATCATCTTCCATTAATTGAATTCACATACAACAATAGTTACCATGCCAGTATTCAGATAGCCCCTTATAATGCTTTGTACGGGAGGAGATGTTGATCACCGATTGGCTGATTTGAGGTGGGTGAAGCTGAATTGATTGGACCCGATCTTGTCTACCAGTCCATGGAGAAGGTGAAAGTCTTCAAAGAAAGGTCGAGGATACCACAAAGTCGCCAAAAGTCTTATACGGATATGAGAAGAAGGGACTTGGAGTTTGAGGTGGATGATTGAGTGTACTTGAAGGCGTCACCCATGAAGGGTATCATGAGGTTTGGTAAGAAGGAAAAATTGAGTCCATGTTATATCGGACCGTACCAGATTATGAGAAGGATTGGGAGGCCGCTTATGAGATAGACCTGCCTTCCGAGGTAGATGGAGTTCATCGGCTGTTCTACGTTTCGATGCTGAAGAAGTGGGGGGGGGGGGGAATCCTGTGTTGGCAATTCCTATTGAGAGTACGAGAGTGAAATAGCCTATCCTACAAAAATATTTCGGTCCAAATCCTTGATCGACAAGTTTGTAAACTGAGGAACAAAGAAATAGCCTCCATCAAAGTTCTATAGAGGAATCAATTCATTGAGGAAGCTACATGGGAAGCTGAGAAAGCGGTAAAGCTCAAATACTCGTACTTATTCATGTCGAATGACGATGATGTTGAAGGTAATGTCTCTATCCTTAACACTATTGGAGTTCCTTTCTTGAGTTGATGTATTAATTCTATTCTTGAGTCTAAGATAGAGATGTAGAAGGTGATGGATAGTTGAGAGTTTGAGAGTTCTCAAGTGAGGGGTGAGATGAGAGATGAGTTTTGAGTCTATCCATGCTTTATTTTGCTTTTACTCATCATTCAAAGACGAATGATCCTAAGGGGGAGATGATGTAACACCCCATAAAATTACCAAAATGCTCCTAGAAAGTAATCATGCGCATAATGCGTCTTCCAAATATTCGATAGAAAATTTGAGACCGGATTTATGATTAGCCCGGAAAATCGAGCGGGAAAATTGTCTCAACCCGATTTTAGACCAGCCAGGTTGAAAAAAATTTTGCTAGGGGGCGCGAAGTAACACTTGTTCTTTTCTATAATTTTTCGACGGGAACTTGAAATTCCAAAAGTTCGCAAAAATGTACTGGTCCGCACCCCTAGCGCGTCGCGGACTAGTGGACGAGTTTTAAAAAAATTTTCTTTTAATTTGGGAAGGGCCTTTTGGTCATTCCCCGCCCTATCCTAAGTCTTAAAATATATGTTTAAAGCCGTTTTATATCGATTAAGGGTTTCTAAAACCCATTTTTCTTAAGCTTTTACACAAGAAAACTTTGAGAGGGAGACAGAAAAGCTCTGAGGATTGAGAGTTCAAGTCCAATTCTTATTGAAGATTAGTACAATCTTTAACCCAGGTATTTAAAGGCTACTCAAAACATGGGATTGTTCTCCATGTGCCCCGTTGAACGTAGTAGGTTGATAGATGAAGTTGATGAGTCTGATTTGTTAATTTCTTGCGTGATTTATTAAAACTACTATTAATCTACATATATTTTCTCAAATTGATGACCATCACAATTTTACTTACTTTCTTAACTGATTATCTGAACTATTGCAAAGACTGTATACATATAATTGCTAAAGAGTACTAAATGAAGCTAGGGGTTGATGTGTAGAGCATGGGTTATATATGTATGCATGATTGTTGTAGTTCGGGTCTTAAATTGAGTGAGTGTTGAGGATAATGTTGCTGAAGCTGATTGAGAGAGAGATCCTTAGAGGTCTTTTAGAGATAGAACTTGGAACTTTAATGATGTTCTTAATCCCTTGAGTCGATAGATGATCGGAAGAGTGGAGGTCCTTGTCTGAGGGAGGTTGGTTGTATAACCATCTTGATGTTGATAGACTTATGTGCATGTCGAGTCCTGGGAGAAGTATTAGCACCAAAATAAGTAAAAGTGAGTCCCACTCGCACTCATTAACTTCGTGGACAGTGTAAGAGAGGATTGGACCGTGAAAGCGGATGTGTCCTTCTTCCGGGAGAGGACTTGATAGACTTTTGAGATCCCCTGATAGACTCGTCCTTTACCCTTGCAAGGTACTGGGCGGATGTGGCAATGACATCTCATCGTTGTACCATCAACGGCTCATAGGTGGTGGTTGTGAGAAACTCCCAGATAGGTTTCATATTGATAGTACTCTGAGGTTGATGTGATAGTATGAGTCCTGATTGATGGTGATATGATGGATTCCTGTTCTTTATTCTGAGTTGAGATTGAGTGATGAATGGGCTGATGTCTTACTATATTATCTTGCCTATATTGTTTACTTTAACCCGTTTTACATACAGTACATTCCACGTACTAACGCCTCTTTGGCGCTGCATCGTTTTATGATGCAGATTCAGTATACAGAGGACTTCAGCAAGCGAATCATTGAAGTTCAAAGTTCCTTGATTTCAGACTTAGTCAGTTCTCCCCTGCCTTCTCCCCTGCCTTCAGAAGACATCTTTACTTATTTTTATTTCTTTTAAGTTCTTTTTTTGGATTGTGGTAGCCATGGCCTGTCATGGTACCTTCCTAGACAGTAGTTATAGAGGCTTCATAGACATAGACTGATGATGGCTAATGTTGGGGTTTCTTTTTCCTCTTTTTTTCCCTTTCCAAACTGGATTGTTTTGTTGATCTTGTTTTTTATGATAGACCGAGAAGATAAGTCTTGTAGTCCACTGCTAAATTCTATTATTTCTTGAGTATCTTCGGCTGATTTACTGATTGAACGAGTGTGATGGGACTAGGTGGTTCACTTGGGGGCTAGCAATAGTCTCTGAGTGCCAGTTACGCCTAAGGTACCCTCTCGGGGCGTGACATATGTGCTTTGTTGTCAACTTACAAATTGATTTTTGTAAGTTTGTTTGCTCTAAATGTGAAATTATATTGATAATGTTGGTTGGTTCAGCAGAAATTGTATGTCTCCACTTATAGCTAAACCATTGATTATGAGAATAAAACTCCCAAATAAGATTTGGTATGAGATGGGTTTATTTCGCATGACGGAATACATGTATGCATCAAGCCAACAAGATTTTCCCATCATAATTGGTTCAGGAATAGGAAACAAATAATTTTCATCTAGATTTTGACGATATCTGATTTAATTGCTCCACCACGCACAAAGATGGATCCCCAAACAAGGTTGGGGTGAATGTTAGAGTTTCTAACATTAAGGGGAGAGATGATTGGAAGCTAAAATTTATGAGTGGTCTAGATCCTCGTTTAAAAAAAAAAAGAGGAAGGTGAAATTGAAGTTACAGAGATAATTCATTTGCATAATGTTGCAAATTGATTGCCAGATAAATTTGTTGAACCAGTGTTATAATTCAGCTGCAAATGCTCCAATGAGAAGTTCTTGAAGGTCAGAGTCTATGATACGCTTGAAGTGTGATGGACTAATCGATTCCAAATGTAAAACTCCTTGAGAAAAGAGAGGAGAAAATGATTAAGATGGTCATGATAATGAGGCAAATGCTTTAAAGAAGCACAACAACATAACATCTTATAAAACCTTTTGGCAAAAGTTCAGGTACCTGAAGTGATGAAAAATGAAGAGATCTCATCAACAAATTAAATTATGATGTATTGAAATCGAGTCAAATAGCCGTCAATAATATATTTGATATTAAGTAGCGCTTAATGCTATAAATGGTGAGGAAGATCCTTAATGCAAAATATGTGATATAGTATGGACAGATAAATAATTGGCCAAATAAAATATATTATGCAAGTATATTTTATTTCACTTAGAAAGGTGATGGCATGGACTAATAGTCCATAGATGAAGATATAATATCAGGGGGGTACAAATGAATCATTATGCGAAAGTATAATGATAAAATATAAAGTATGATTTATGCCTTCGGGCATAAAGAATATTTGCAAAGTTTCTGACATTATTAAATGAAGATATATTCTTCAGTGGTGGATGCAATGAGACTTGTTTCAGTCTGACAACAGATGAAATACTTGAATATGTGTAATGAATGATTGTCATGTCTAGCTAGACGATGAAGGTTATATGAAAGTCCTTCAAAGGATATAAAAGATTTTAAAGCGATTCCATTGACTACTCCAAAGGTTGTGAGATTGCTTAGAATAAATAACGATCAATTCTAATCTCATGAAAATGATTGAAGAATATCATCTTTTAGTGCAGTTGGTGCACTTATAGGTTGCTGATTATGCAAATGCTAGAAGATTATTACATAACAAAAGTTATAAGAGAAGATTGGCATATTATCATTCAAGTTATGAAATGATTCAATACATAGAAGACATGTGATTTTCTTTGATCAGAAGACGAGCTTCAACAAAATTGGAATGATCAATCTTTGAGTTAGAAATTATGAGATATGCATATATTGGGCATTTTCCCATCTACACAAAACTATATCGCGAATGGGCTATTTGCTTACATGTGGAGGCATAACAATATCTTGGCATCTAATGAATCAAACACTAGTAGCCACTTCTTCAAATCATGCAGATAGACATCCATGAAGTAAGGAAATGTGTGGTTTTTCCAACCACCATATACGATAATAATGTTGCATGTATGACTTCAAAAAAAGGGAGAAATAGATGTTCAACAAGTTCGTTCAATTGATAATAGTAGATATGTTTACAAAGGCATTACCAACCTCAATCTTTGAAAAGCTGAGATACAAAATTGAAATGCATCGTCTTCGAGATATTAAATGATGTTTTAATCGGGGAAGAGTAAATACGCGTTATACTCTTTTTTTCTTAACCAAGGTTTTTGTCCCGCAGGGTTTTCTTGGTAAGATTTTTAACGAGGCAACAAACAATGTGTATTAAAAATAACTATGTAAATTATTATTTTTACATGGACATTCAAAGGGGAGTGTTGTAAATAAGTTGTGAATAAAATGGATGCCCGAGTAGATTATTTTCACTATATCAAATTATTCTTCCACTATTTGAAATAGTGGAATGTAGATTATTCCCACTATGTTAAATCACTCTTCCATTGTAGGAGATAATGGAAGTGATCACCCTACCATAATAGGAGATGTAATAATTGTCACTATAGCAATCTGCTTATAAATAGTCTTTTCTCCTCTTTAGAAAATGAACATTGAAATGAGAGATTAAGGAATTACTATTATCTTCTCTCTACTTCTTTGCTATTATCTTCTCTCTATTTCTTAGCTATCCAAATTTGATATATTATCATTATTTTATAACAGATTCATGATTGATTTATGATATTGTGGATTATATGAAACTTGTCTAATTGAGATCTTAGATGATATTTGGCTTGTTGAGTTAGATTGGTACTCATCACTTGGATTGATACTCATCACTCCTTAATGATCATACAGTCGAACTATTGAATTGATTAAAAGGCATTTTTCATGTGTGGTCCATACATTTTCGTATATATAACATTTAACGGTGTATAGAACCAAACCGTAAACCGTATCAAACTGACAAACCGAATCAATCCGCAAAAAAAAAACCGCTTAGTGGTTTGGTTTGATTTGGTTTAGTATTGACCAAAAAAACCCGACTATATTTGGATTGGTTTGGTTTTAGTTTTAAAAAACCAAAACGAGGTAAAACCAACCTGACCTTATATATATATATATATATATATATATATAAAATAAAATAAAAAAATTAAAATAAAATTCGAGCGCGTGGGGGCCACGCGCCCCAAATCCTTTTTATCACCCGCTTCTTCTCTTTCTTCTACATTTTTTCCCAGCAAACCCTAACCTAGCCGCCCTATTCCCCTTCTCCTTCATCCCCGACCAAACGACCCTAAAACCCGAAATCAGAGCGGCGCCGCACGTCCCGGAAGAGAACTGATTTCAGACCTGTCTTTGATTGTTAAAATTTGAAAGAGCTTCAGTCTTCAA
>JAPFFP010060097.1:0-27203 GCA_026153255.1 Solanum medicagineum | reverse complement strand
GGGGCATGAGGGGCATGGGCCCCTTGTTTAGCTTGATTGGCTACCACTTGTGCAAGCAATGTGAGAGCATCCCTAAGTTCTCCATTGGCCAATTGCTTCTCGGGTGTGCGGGCTCGTCTTCCACTTATTCTAGGGATGATCTAGCATAGAAAACGACAATCGTTAGGGAGGAAAAACTTACTTCAACTCTATAGCACGACTTAGAACATGAAGAAGGGAAACATTTCCTAAACGTCTCTTATCCTCCTAATCATAGTTATGGTGTACAACACAACCATGAATAAGACTCTAATCAACGCAGTGTGTTGGACTCTAGGACCTAACAACCTAGTGCTCTGATACCATCTTTGTCAAGCTCCGAACCTAGGGCCTAGATGTGACCGGCGAATGAGGAACCCAAAGGAACCCCAATAAGCCTCATAACATATCATTATACATCCTTCGTCGCTGAAGAAATAAAAAATGACAATAAAAGATAAGCATAAGCAAGGGAATTAGGCCTAAGGGTAAACTTCCTTATCATATCATCAATAAACAAGAGAGTCAAGGCTCATAGCATAGATACATAACATGTCCAACAACACTTCTAATACATAGATAAGAGCGGGGGCCACGACAAACAACTAGGCTCACCCTCAAAGTCATGAATAAAGGTAAGAAGGTCTTAGTACAAAGCAAGAAATCATGAGCAACGTCCCCGAATGTGGAGGACACACCAACAAGCTTGAGGGACAATCGTTCTAGCCACGTAGAGGAGGAGGATTATCAAGCGGTGCATCGTTTCCTACATGATGACATCATATAAGCATAGAGTATGCGTTAGTATGTTTGAATGTACATAGTATGTAGGATGTAATGCAATAATAGGTAGGCATCATAGGTAAAATGCATAATCATAAGCAATAGATTGTATACTAACAATATGACATGTATGAATGATGCTTGAAGTAAAATCATGCTTATATAGAACATAATACGAGTGTAACAAGTGACCATTATAGTGCAAGCCAAGACCTACCACCCCCTTAGATAGGCACGAGAGGCACAAACCCCTTCATGAGGTTGATGGAGTACAAACCCCGAAACAAGGTTACCTGGGCCTGCCACCCCTCGAATTTGGCAATAAAGGCACTAACCCCTCAACAAGGTTACCCAGGCCTACAATCCCCTGAGCTAGGCTTGGTTATCCCAACACTATAGAGATAATATCGTATATATACACTCCTTTCATCATCATATATATATATTCCCTTTCATCATCATTCCTTCATCCTTTCATCATTATTTCATCACCACTTTGTCATCATAAAGTCATTCAATTCATAAGACATACATAGGACCTTCATTTCCTCAAGAACCATGACCAGACATTTTACAAACACTTAGAGGATGTGTAGTGCTAGTGTAAAACCATGCAATTCAAGAGAGAAATTATGCTAGAAAATTCATGTAAAACCACCAATAGATATTTGGTAACATCCTCAAGCAATACACATCAAAGTCTTTCATCAAATCTCACAATAGATCTTAGATTCATAGTCCAAAACATAATAAAACAGTCACAATTTCATAAACCCTAACATGGTATACAATGATTTTCATAATAATCAAGACCCATTTGTTAATTGACTATCAATTATGCAAATTAGAGTAAAAGGAAGCTCAGGTATCATGGATGGACTTGAACTTGATGAAGATTGGAGATAGATACTTGAAGCTTGAGAGGAAATCTTTAGATCCAAAGAGGGTTTTGGGACTTAAATTTAGGAGTAAAATATTTGGCTAAGTGTTTGAATGAGAATTGGAAAATGTTTAGAATGATATGAGGGTGAAAATGGCTAAATATAGGTATTTTTATGTTTCGGAACACTTAGGCTTAAGACATGGAAGTCTTAGACTGAAGTCAAAACTAGACCAAAAACAGCATTATGTGCACCCTTGGCGCGTTGTGTCAGGGGCATGTAAAGCTCAGTGGAAATTACATTTTGGAAATTTCAAATTTTTATACGATTGCTCTAAAATCGGGGTAAGAACCATTTCACACTTAATTTGAACCCCTGAACAAAAATATGAAGTTATATTTTTGATATCGTTCATGGATTTTGAGATATAAAGAAATTACGATCTTGGCACTTCCGAGGCACATTTTTAGGCACTTTTTGGGGTCGTTACAATTGGTTGCATGCATACTATTCTTATATTGATTGTAGAACTCGTAGGGTCCAATGACAATTCCCAAATGATCCCTTCCTTGAGTGGGAGAGTCATGACATGGTGGTCAAGGGTAGGTTCATCTCTTGCATTAAGGTCCATAATTTGATATCTAAGGGGTGTCTTTACCATCTTGTGAGGGTTAGAGATGTGGAATCCAAGGTTCATCCTATAGAGTCGATTCTAATTGTAAATAAGTTCCTTGATATTTTCCCAAATTACCTTCCCAGTGTTCCTCCCGAAAGGGAAATAGATTTTGGTATAGATCTCCTTCCCGATACGCAACCCATTTCTCTTTCACCTTACCGTATCACCCCGGCAGAGTTGAAGGAACAATTGAAAGACTCATTGGAGTAGGGATTTTTCAGGCCTAGCCAATCACCTTGGGGTGCACCAGTGTTGTTTGTGAAAAAGAAGGATGGGTCCTTTAGGATGTGTATTTTGATTACCAGCAACTCAATAGGGTCACCATCAAGAATAGACATCTTCTTTCGAGAATTGATGATTTATTTGTCCAATTGCAAGGGGCTAGCCATTTCTCTAAGATTGATCTTTGGTCTAGGTACCATCAAGTGAAGGTGAGGGAGTATGATATTCCCAAAACGGCCTTTCAGACTAAATATGGGCATTATGAGTTTGTTGTAATGTCTTTTGGATTGACCAATGCACTTGTCATTACCATGGACCTCATGAATAGGGACATCAAACCCTACCATATTTCATTTTTTGTGGCATTCATTGATGATATTTTGATCTATTCTCGTGGTGAGGAGGAACATAGGACTCATTTGAGGGTTGTGTTGCAAAGATTGAGGGAAAAACAATTATGTGCTAAATATGAAAAGTGTAAATTTTGATTGAATGAGGTTGCCTTCCTAGGGCATGTGGTGTCGGGGGATGATATCAAGGTGGATCTTAAGAAGACCGATGTGATTAGGACTTGGCCTAGACCATTGACCCCATCGGACATTAGGAGTTTCTTGGACATAGCAGGGTCCTATCAGAGATTCGTGAATGGGTTATCTTCTATTACTTCCCCTATGACAGAATTGATTCAAAATAAGGCCAAGTTTGTGTTGACATTGTGGATCATCGGTTCAGTGGTTTGAGGTTGGTGAGATAGCATTGTTAGGACTAGATCTGGTTATTGAGGTTCTTGGGAAGGTTAGGATGATTAGGGAAGATTGAAGGTGGCCCAAAGCCATCAAAAGTCTTATGCCGATGTGAGGAGAAGGGAGCTTGAATTCAAAGTTGATGATTGGGTCTATTTGAAGATGTCAGCCATGAAGGGTGTAGCCCGTTTTCATAAGAAGGGCAAGTTGAGCCCAAGATATGTAGGTCCTTATAGGGTGATGAGAAGGATCAGTAAGGTGACCTACGAGTTGGACTTGCCTAAAGAAATGGAATTAGTTCATCCGGTCTTTCATATGTCTATGTTGAGGAAGTGTGTGGCTAATCCCAATGCTATTGTGCCACTTGATATTGTGGCGGTAGTTGAAGACAACTTGACTTATGGAGAGTTTTCGGTATAGATTTTGGATAGGCAAGTGAAGAGATTGAGTAACAAGGATGTGGCTTTCGTTAAGGTCCTCTAAAGGAATCAACAAGTCGAAAGTGCTACATTGGAGGCCGAAGCGGACATGCGAAAATGATATCCTTACCTTTTCCACTCCACTCAAGCCTAAGGTATCAATCTAAGTCCCCTATGTAATTTCAAGTCTAAGTTCAGCCCATGACATATGCATACATTCATGTTTAAATTGACAAGTTTATGATGATTTTACACTTATGATGAGATTTTTGAAATGATGTTTAAGTGCATTGTTGCATCCTTATGTGGCTGACATTTTCCATGTTTACATCTCTCATATATGTCTCTTTGACATTCGGGTACAAATGTATCCAAGGGGAAGATATTGTAACGACCTCAAAAAGTACCCGAAAATGTACTTCGAAATTGCCCGAAATCGTAATTTCCATATATCTCAAAATCCGTGCACGATATCAAAAATCTAACTTCATATTCTTGTTTAGGGGGTCAAATTGAGTTGAAAATGGGTCTACTTCCAATTTAAGAGCAATTGATTATCAATTTTGATTTTCCAAGAATGCAATTTCCAGTATGGTTTGTGCGCCTCTAGTGCGATGCGACTGGGGGTGCGCAAATGAAGAAAACCAAATTTTTCTATAGGGCCACAATACAGACCTATGTATTTTCTACCCAGTTAATTTTTGTGCAGACCAAGACTTTTGGGTCTTGGCCCTAAGTGTTCGCAAACGTGAAATTACCTGTATTTAACCCTTTTCACCCTCAAATCATTCTAAACATTCCCCAATGCTCATTCAAACACTTAGCCAATGTTTTATCTCCTAAATTCAAGTCTCAAAACCCTCTTCCGATCAAAGTATTTCCCCTCAAACTTCAAGCCTACATTTCCAATCTTCATCAAGTTCATCTCTAAAGCTAAGGTATGTGGGTTTCTTTCATGGGTTCCTTTCACCCATGATTCCAAGCTTCCTTTTACCCTAAATTGCAAGATTCAGAGTTGATTTACAAATGGATCTTATTTATTATGAAAAATCACTGTACACTATGTTGGGGTCTATGAAATTGTGACTGTTTTGCTATGTTTAGGGTTATGATTCTAAGATCTTATGTGAGATTTGATGAAGGGTTTCGATGTATATTGCTTGAGGATGCTACCAAGTATCTATTAATGGCTTTACATTAAATTTTTTAGCATGATAACACTCTTGAATTGCATGGTTTTACACTAGAACTACACACTCTCTAAAGGTTTGATAAAATGTCCGGTTATGGGTTCTTGAGGAATTGAAGGTCCAATGTATATCTTATGAGATGAATGACTATATGATGATGAATGTTGATGCATTGATGATGAGATGAACATATGTATATGGTATTATCTATATAGTGTTGGAATGTGACTGTGCCCTACACGGGGGTTGCGCGCCGGGTAACCGTGTCAAGGGGTTCGTACCTTGATAACCATGTCGAGGGCTTTGTACCTTTATAACCATGTCGGGGGATTGTACCTCGGTCACCACGAGTGGTAGGGTGTGATGATCTACCAACTATGCTGGGGGGTTTGTACTCCGGTCACCATGGATGGTAGGGTGTGACGATCCACCAACCAATGGGGTTTGTACCTCAATCACCAAGGGTTGTAGGGTAGGATGATCCATCAGTATGATACTGGTCTCTTCTTACACATGTATTATGTTCTATGTAAGCATGTTTTACGTAAGCATTACTCATACATGCCATCTTACTATTATGCTAACTATTGAGAATTATTATGCATTTTGCCTATGATGCCTATTTATTGTTGCATTGCATCCTACATACTTAGTAAATTCAAACCTACTAATGCATACTCTATGCCTACATGATTTTCACCATGTAGGAACCGGTGCATCGCTTGATCATCCTCCTCCTCCACGTGGCTAGTACGATTGTCTCTCAAGTTAGTTGGTGAGTCCTCTATTCCGGGGATGTTACTTATGATCTCTTGCTATATATTAAGACTATCTTATTTTTTTTTATGTATTGACTACGAGGGTAAGCCTGGTTGTTTGTCATGACCCCCACTCTTATCTATGTAGAAGAGGTGTTGTTGGACATGTTATGTATCTATGCTATGAGCCTTGACTTTCTTGTTTCTTGATGTTATTATATGGAAGTTTACCCTTAGCCCTAATTCCCTTTTTCATGCTTGTCTCTCATTGTCATTTTAATTGCTTCCATGTCCAAGGATGTGTAATGATATGTTAAGAGGCTTGTTTGGGGTTTCTTCGGGTTCCCCATTCGCTGGTCACATCTAGGCCCTAGGCTTGGGTCGTGACACCTAAGTTAGAGGAGATGGCTTGAGTTTCTTAAAGATCATTATATGAGCATCCTTCAGTGTCTATTATAAAACTATGATTTTCTTATTAAGATGATAGAATTGAGTGTATATCATTGTCTCGAGTATCATTAAATTTCTATTATTATTTTTATTGATAAATGTTGAGTGCCCATCTAAGTTACTCGATTTTTAGTTGAGACTTTCACTGAGTGAGTTATCCTGACCAAGGGTTCCTTAGGACAAGTAATGATTTTTTATTGCCGGCTATGCCTACGGGTATACACTTGGGCTGTGACACATGACATATCAAATTAAAGTATTTTTGAGTCTTATTTCCAAATCTACATTTGCATTATTTTTTGTTTGGACTAAAATAATATGCTCAATTTACTATAAGTTACCTATTTGCAAAAATCCTACGATTAGAGTGATATCTATCACAAGTTTGGAAGATCTGCAGGGTCACTTTGTCAGACTAAAATAGTGAGGCGAAATTTCGACCATCTATGATGGATTCGGTGTCTGTGCAGAAGGGGTCTGATGGTTCATTTTCCAAACTATCAAATGAGATCTTTTTGCACTTTTAACTCAATTTCTTAGGGGTAGTTTGGTACTTCTTTACTCAAAACTTCCCCCAAAGTATTCAAAACATTTCCTACACTTCTAATAAACATAACAAACAATCAAAGACCTCTCCACTTTTTCTTTCATCATCTCAAAATGTTTTAAACCCATAAGGCTTCAAGAAGAAAGAAGTAAGGTTAATTCTCAAGATTCCTTTTCTAAGCCATTTGTCAGAAATATATATGAACACTCCCTACTTGATACTACTCATACAAGATTCATATATTATTATTCATATTTTTCTAAGTTATAAATTGAGGCTACGTGTAAGGCCCTACATGTTGGAAGGTGTAAGAGTGCCTAAGAGAGGAATTCTAGAATTTTATAAGTACCAGTGGTTCACACAAAAGAGTGTACAAGTCGTATGTTGCTCCACAGGTCGTAGCTTATGCTTGTGGAATGGAGGGTGCACTTGGTGAAAATATGGTTTTCTGAAGTTTGTAGTACGAGATATTAGTATAGCTCATACATTGATTGATGGGCCATTAGTCATGTCGTGGTTTGAGATTTAGAGAAAATTTTTAGGGTCCAAAATGATACCAGACGAGACCCCTTTTCACGACCCGTTGAATGGGCTATGACTCGTAATCAAGGTCTCGTGGCCCTATTTGGCCGTTTTTAAGAAAGTACACTTTCGTCAATTCCTAAGCATATGCTAACCCTTTTAAGCCCCTAAATAAGCTTTTCCCATCCCTATACAACCCTAAACCATTTCATTCCAAATAATTTCTCAAATAACCTATGTCCTAAACTCCTCCCAAACATTCTCAAGTTTTTCAAGATAAGAGTCCAACCTAGGGTTTTGGTTTCCTCCTAAATCAGATTCTCTTCCACTAAATCACACCAAGGTATGTGGGTTTTGATTTGTGGAGACCTTCCTTCTATAAAGCTTAACCCATTCTATTTACAAGTCTTGAAAACTTATGGAAATCTTATGAACTCTTTAATTCAACGAAGAGCTTATCTCTTGGGCAGAATTCAATGCCGCCTTCCTCAACCATCTCATTACCATGGAGCTAGTTTATGAACATCAAACAAGGTTCCATGAGTTTTAGGGAGTATTCCCTTATATTCGATAACCTCTCAAAGCATGCTTCTCAGTTGGTCGCGGAACCTAGGCCAAGGATGCATAAGTTTATGTCGGGAGTGTCTGACTTGATTAATGAAGAATGTCGCACCGCCATGCTCATAGTAGATATATACTTGTCTTGGCTCACGACTTATGTTAAGCAACTTGAAGGAGAATAACTTAGAAAGAGGAGGAGTGGAGAGTCCAAGAGGGCTCATTATGATGGTGGATTTCAAGGTACTAGAGGTGGTCATTTTCAACAAGGCCAGAAATTTGAAGGTCAAGAGTTCTCTAATGATCAAGGCCAAAGGTTTGCTAATAATAGGGTACCCAACCCTATAGCTCAAGTTGACAATGGTGGAATAACTCTTCCAAGGTGACCAAAATATGGAAGGAATCATAGTGGTGCATGTTTGAGGAACACGGGTGCTTGCTTAGGGTGTGGCAAGATGGTCCACAAGATTGTGGATTTTCCTAACAAAGGTAGGGATGGCTGTCCTAAAGGATAAGGTACTCATGGTGACCAAATGGAAAGGTGGCCAATAAGGAGGTGGTCCACATCAGAACCGATTTTATGCTCTTCATGGGAGGAAAGTAGTAGATGAAGCACCTGATGTTGTTACCAGTATGTTAAAGATCTACAATTTTTATTAAAGATGGCATTACAATTTCATATTTGCATTGCGTCTCACATACTTAGTACATTCCAAAAGTACTGACACATATTTTTCCTATATGATTTAACCATGTAGGGATAGGTGCTCCTTGACCAGCTCATGGCTAGTTTCAGGTTTTCAAGACTAGTATTTTGCGATGAGCCCTTAGTTTGGGTCTATACCATTTTCATTTTTTCTATTTATTTCATATATTGATGTTAATGTTGGCCTTTAGAGGCTTTTACATTCTATGTTGTTAAATGATGGAGCCTTTTCTATTTGATGAAAATTGATTGATATCGGTTCCATCCGTTCCATGTTTTAGTTGGTATGATTTTTGGACACTGTGTATGCATTTTATTGTTGTTTCATTGTCATGTGATGTCCCTCATACCCTATCCCCGTTCATTTCCACAAATGTAGTAAGTTTTATACCTATGAATGCTTTAGATATTAAATATGGCTTGGGTGAGATGCCTTTTGGTATCTCATTTGCCATGGTACGACTAAGACTTAGGTAGGGTCGTTATGCTAAAATAGCTAAGGAGGACCATGCAACACTATTAACTGGTCATAGTCAATTCTACAGGTCATAGATGACCCTCTATAGTAACTGGGGTTTTCATGGTTGGGTCTACAGCCAAGCTTTTGTGGGTCAATAGACCTTTTAACGGATCATAAATAGTTTTCGTTCTCTCAGCTTTGGTCTAATTCAGAGACTTGGTATTTTTAGGGTTTGGAAACCACAAGACATAGTATATAAGTCATAGAAAGTTCTAAGGCTCGTGGACTGGCTCATATAGACTGCACCTTCAACTTTAAAAATTTCAAAGTGTAAAGAGGATCTACAAGCCCCTATCTACGCTTCGTGAATTGATTTATAGGCTATAGTATGATTCGTAGATGCCCATCTGATATAAAGACCAAATTTACTCCTTGGGCTTTATGAACTTATCTGAGTTAAAATAATTGTGGGGTCTTACAATATTTCCCCCTTGAGATCATTCATCCTCGAATGATGGCCAAACAAAGAGTAGACTCATAGCGCAAATGCAACTCAACTCAAGTACTCACACAATCAATTATTGAGAATTGCTAATTACTCAAACTCAAGGATACTGATCAACTCAAAGATAGGGCCAAGGAATATTACCTTCAACCTCATCATTGGAAGACATTAATAGACATGGGTACCTAACCTTAATATCCTCTACAGATTCTCGTATAGATTTTTGAGTGTATTGATTTCTTCATAAAACTTCAACCAAAGATATCTTCTTGGTCCTCAGTTTAAAGGCTTGTTGGTCAAGAATCTAGATTGGAATCTCCTTATGAGACAAGCTATCCTTAACTCCAATGCTATCAATAGGTACGACTAAAAAAGGATCTCCTAAGCACTTCCTAAGCATTAAAATTTGAAGTACTAGATGGATCACAACCAACTCTTGTGGTAACTCTAACTAAAAAGCAACATTACCAATTTTCTTAATGGTTTGATAAGGTCAGGAACTATACTTAGCCTTCTTCCCATACCTCATAACACCTTTCATTGGTAAAACCTTTAGGTACACCCAATCATCAACCTCAAATTCTAAGTTCCTTCTTCTAACATCTATGTAAGACTTGTAATGGCTTTGGGAGGTCCTCAATCTTCCTTGAATAACTTTGACCTTTTCCATATCCTGGTGAACCAAGTCAGTCCTTATCAATCTTGTATTACCAACCTCAAACTATCCAATAGGTAACCTACATCTCCTCCCATAAAGAGCCTCATATAGAGCCATGTGCATACTAGCACGAAAGTTGTTGTAGGAAAACTCAATGATCAACAAAGATCCTCCCAATTTCCCTTGAAATCTAAAATACATTCCCTCAACATGTCTTCAAGGGTCTGGATGGTACGCGTTGCCTGCCCGTCTGTTTAAGGATGAAAGCTCGTGCTAAGGTTCGCCTTTGAGACAAACCTGTTTGGAAAGACTTTCAAAATTATGCTGTGAAGTGGGCTGCTCTATCGTAGATGATGGATAGTGGGACCCTATGCAATCTAATAATCTCCCAGATGTATAATTTGGTGTAGTCCTCAGCAGTATCAGTCAACCAGTATGAAGTGAGTTAACTAGGTCGTTTTATTGTGTAGGTATTTCAGGCATTGGAAGTTGGGTTGATTGAAGAGGATGAGATATTGGTGGTGGAGTTGGAGAAAGTTTCCACTTGGTTTTGGAGTTCTCAGAAATGTCTTTTGAAGGAACTCTGAAAGACAGTATGAAGAGGTTTATAGGAAGTATTAAGTTTGAGAGAGTGGGATTCTTGTTTGGGATTGTCTTGTTTATGCTTTTTGAAAACCCCAATAATATTCAATTGAACTTCCCAAAAGATACTTATTTTGGTGTTATATTTTATATTTACTAGAATTTATATCTGCTTGTTATAATATATTAGGTTGATAATTGATTCATAAGCTTTGTCTAGAAGGTGTGTTGGCCAGTCACCTGAGTTTACTTTATTGTGGTCTAATCGTATTAGTTATATGATGTAGTTGGTTCATTAGGAAGGTAGTATATCAATCAAACATTTTTCTTTCCTATCAATTGGCAGTAGTCCTTTTGTGATCTTTAGCTTGACAGAAAAAACAAGAGGAAAATGTTGCAGTTCTATTTATTGTATACTGAATGATGATTATGCTATCTATAGATCACTTAACCATCTTGATTGTCTCCTTGCAGTACCAACAAATATAATGGGGTGAAATAGAATATGGTTGTTACCCAATTTGAACATTAATTTAATAGGGATTCACTTTATTAAAAAATCAAATGAAAAAAAAAAGAAGAAAATAAGGCAATCACAAAATAATCGAATATATCAAGGGAAGATAACCGATAAGAATTCTAGCATTCAATGTATTTATGTACAATTTTGTTGTCCTATCCTATTAGACCTCAATATTTAGGCCTAATCCCAGAATTCTCCTAAGATTGAGACATAAAATACATTTCTCTCTATATATTCCATTTCTATGTCAACTAAAAAAGAATACATATTGGGATTATCTTGTTTATGCTTTTCGAAGACCCCAATAATCTTCAATTGAACTTCAAAAACATATTTATTTTTGTGTTATATTTTATACTATCCAGAATTTATATTTGCTTGTTATAATATATCAGGCTGATAATTGATTAATTTAAGTATCATTGGCATTTGGAAGGGTAATATCTACTTCCATAAGCTATGTCTAGAAGGTGCATTGGCCAGTCACCTGCGTTTACTCTATTGTGGTCTAATCGTACAAGTTATATGATATAGTTGGTTGATTAGGAAGGTAGTATATCAATCCAACATTTTTCTTGATTAGGAAGGGGAGAAACGAGCATTATCCCTGTAAGTCCCCTGGATTTGTTGATTGTGTTGAAGACATGTTAAAGAAGAACACATGAAGTTGAAGTCTGAACTGAAAGTCATGTTTAATGTCTGGAAATTCTATGAGATGGGGGAAGAGGCTTCCAAGTTGTGGAACACTAAGGAACAAAAACAATTCATTTCCCTCATTAAGATGAGTCTGTCTAAAGGTAAAAGCTTCTTGAGACCAGCATTACCATCTCTTCCAAAGAAGAATAGGCAAAGCATCATCAACTATTACTTCAATGTTTACATTCCTCAGCGTATCAGGTCAAGAGGTAAAATAATCAACACCGATGATGAAGAGGAGGAAGAGGAAGAAGAGGTGGTTACTACACCTAAACATTCTCACAAAAGGAATCGAGAAAAATGTTGTGCCTCTACTAGTTTTAAGTCTGTAAAAACAAAGTACCTAAGTGATCAATGATGACACCGTAATTATCAATATACATTCTTATTTAGTTGACATAGAAATGGAATATATAGAGAGAAATGTATTTTATCTCTCTCTCGGGATAATTTTGGGATGAGGCTTAAGTATTGATGTATAATAGGATACGATAACAAAAGTATACATAAACACACCGATTGTTAGAATTCTTATCTATTATCTTCCCTTGATATGTTCAATTATATTGTGATTGCGTTATTTTCTTCTTTTTTTAATTTTTGAAGGAAAGTGAATCCCTGTTATATTACTGTTACCCTTTAGCAGCAATTAAAATTCTAACATCTAGTACTAAGATATTCTATGTTAAGATACTTGCTGCTAAAGGATATATGCACCTGGTGGTTGTAAGTAGTATATATGGTACATTCAATTCATACCTCATCTGTCACTCTATTTCTGAATCAAAGACATCTCGATGCTGAATTTATTAAGGACTTGTTCCATAAAATTTGTTTCTTCAGGAAGTTCCATTGCTTTATTGTTGTTGTTCATTCCCTTTAAGAGTTGAAAGATAGTGGACATCTATCTTAGAGTCTATCTCCCTATCCGGCGGGACTAGGTAGATCGTCACGTAAAATTTTAGGAAACTCATTTACGACTGGGACTACCCGAAGGGTTAGTGTCTCAACACTATGGTCTTTAGGTCTAACTATATGATAGATGCACCCCTTGGAAATCAACTTTTAGTCTTAAGACATGAAATGAAATGCCCCTTAGGCACAGTTTAGCAATCCCACACGCTAAGATTGGCTCACCTAGAAATTGAATCTTCACAACTCTTGTTCTACAATCTATGGAAGAATAACAAGCATGAAGCCTATGCATCCGAAGAATGATGTCGAAATCCACCATATCTAACTCAACTTGATTAGCTAAAGTATATATATGGTAGATTGACGCATGACAAGCATTATAGACTCTTTGAGCTAGAATAACTCACCGACGGGTGTGAAAACACTGAAAGGCTCATTAAGACACTCAGAAATGATTTCAAACTTTATATTTATGTAAGGAGTCACAAAAGATAGAGTAGAACTTGAGTCTAGTAATGTAAAAACATCATATGTAAAGATATTGACCATACTATTAATAAGATCTGGCAATTTCTCCTGATCCTAACATCTGGCCATAACATATAGATGGTTTGTGGCCTCTCTTTTTCCTAAGGTACTACTCCTAGGAGCTACCTAACCATGTAGAGTTAATATAGAATATTGGGCCTTGTTCCACCTAAAGCTCTATCTCTCTTTGGGAAATCCTTCAAAAAGTGTGCTACCTACCCGTACTTGTAGCAACCACTAGTGCCAATAAGGCACTATCCGAGATGGTACCTACCACACTTGCCGCACATGGATTGGTGAGAGGGCCCTTAGGACACAATCTTTGTGATTGGAAACCTAAGCTCTAATGTCTTGTGACATCTTTTCACTCTTAACCCTTAGTGCAGGCGCAGTGGCTGATGACTGTACTGACCTTGATGACTTGGGTTTAAGGGATGACCCACTCCCATATGTTGCCTACTTTTTGCCAGTCTTATGGCTAGATGTCTTGGACATTTATTTCATTACTTCTCCCATTCCTTCAACTTCTCCTCCACTTGTTGTACATAAGTCATTATCTTTGATATATCTATGTCCCCTATCAGCATAGCTACCCTGCCCTTTTTGTTAGTCAATCCTTTTTGTTAGTCAATTAGGGGAGCCCAACTACAAACAGACTCATCTTGTTCCTCATATCTGCCATCATATCCAAAGTATAGCGGGACAACTATGTGAACTTAATTTTGGTGATGTCATCTCAACACTGATGAAGCTCAACATTTGATGTCCTTAAGTTCACACAACTATCTCGCTAAGCTCCGGATATGGTGGTGGATATGAGGAGCAAGATGAGTCTGTTCATAGTTAGGCTGTCTCGATCAACTAACGAGAGTAGAGTAGCTACGTTAATAGGGGATATAGATATATACACAATGATGACTTATGTGTAGCAAGTGGAGAGGAGAAGTTGAAGGACTGGGAGGAGTATCGAAATAAAGGGTCCATGACATCTAGCCATGAGATTAGAAAAAAGTGGGTAATAAGAGGGATTCGATCATCCTTTTAGCCTAATTCATCTAGGCTAGTACAGTCATCTGCCAGTGTAGCTACACAAGGGTCAGGAGTTAATAGGGGTTGCAAACTTCAAAGCTCAGGGTTTCTAATCATAAGATAGTATGGTTCAAGGGCTCTATAGCCATCCCTCGTGTGGCAAGTGTAGTTGGTCCCATCCTTGAGAGTACCTTATTGAAACTAGTGGTTGCTACAAGTGTGTGTAGAAAGTGAACTTTCAAAAGGATTGCCCAACGATGACACAAAGCTTTATGTGCAACAAGGCACAGTCATCTACATCAGCTCCACAAGGTAAGGTGGCTTCTAAGGGTACTACCTTAGGAATAGGCAAGGCCATAAACCATCTGTATGCTATTGACAAACATCAGGATTAGGAGAACTCGCCAAATGTTGTCATTGCTATGCTCAAAGTTTCTACACATAATGTTTTTGCATTACTAGACCCAGATGCTACTCTATCAGTCATGACTCCGTACATAGCTATGAAGTTTAAAATTGGTGTTGAGTGTCTTATTGAGCCATTTTGTGTTTCCATTCTAGTCGATGAGTCTATTCTTGATCAAAGAGTCTATAGAGATTGTCCAATATCGATCTACCATAAAGACACTTTAGCTGATCAAATTGTGTTAGATATGGTAGATTCTTACATCATTCTTGGCATGGACTGGCTTTATGCTTGTTATGCTTTCATAGACTATAGAACCAGAGTTGTCAAGTTTTAATTTCCAGGTGAGCCAGTCTTGTAGTGGAGTGGTAGTCCAACTGTGCCAAAGGGTCATTTTATTTCATATCTTAGGGCTAAATTAATTTTCAAGGGATGCATCTACTATATAGTAAGAGTCAAAGATCCCAGTGTCGAGGCACCGACCCTCTAGTTAGTCCTACTCGTAAATGTGTTTCCTGAATCTTTTCCTAATGATCTACCTAGAGTCACTTCGGATAAGGGAGACAGATATTGGGTTAGATGTACTTGCAAACACTCAGTCTATATCGTTCCTACCATATAGAATGGCCCCAACAGAGCTAAAAGATTTGAAAAAGTAGTTGAAAGATCTTTTAGATAAAGGTTTCATTAGACCTAGTGGCTTGTCTTGGGGTGCTCTAGTTCTATGTGTGAAAGAACAATGGTTTCCTTAGGATATGCATTGACTACCATCAACTAAACATGGTCACCATCAAGAATAAGTATATCTTTCCCAAAATTGATGATTTGTTTGATCATGTTTCGGGTGCTACATGTTTCTCTACGATAGACCTTAATTCAATCCAAAGTTAGAAAAAGTTACATCCAAGGACAACCTTCAAAACTTGCTATGGGCATTATGATTTCCTTGTTATGTCCTTTGGAATGCTCTTATAACCTTCATGGTCCTTATGAACCAAGTGTTAAGGCAATGTTTATATAGGTTCACCGTCATGTTCATAGATGAAATCCTGATATACTCTATAAATAAGGAGAAGCATGTTGACCATCTTAGAACCATCCTCAAGGCCCACAAGGATAATAGATTGTATGATAACTTTTCAAAGTGTGAGTTTAGTTGGCATCCATGGCTTCCCTAAGCCGTATTGTGTTTGAAGAGGGTATACAATTTGACTCTCAAAAGATTGAGGCAGTGAAGAATTGTCCAAGATCGACTTCCCTAATGTAGACACGGAGTTTCTTAGGGTTAGTGGGATATTAAAGGCATTTTGTAGAGGAATTTTCATCTATATCAGCTCCACTGATTCTCTCAATTGTCTATCAACGGAAAGCACTACACATATTAAGATAAGAAGGAGTTAGCCAAAGAAGTTAAAAAAACGTGCTCATTTAGGGATACAACTAGTTGATACAAATGAGGGAGGTGTAACTATTTTGAATGAAGTTGAACCCTCATTAGTAGTAGAAGTATAGGAAAAGTAGGATCAAAATCCCATTCTTCTCCAATTTAAAGAAGATATCTAGAAGGAAAACGTATTAGTCTTTAGAAAAGGGGGAGATGGGGTATTGAGGTACCAAGGCAGGTTATATGTCCCGAGTGTTGATGGCGTATGGGATAGGATTTTGGTTGAGTCCCATAGAACCAAATACTCCATCCATTATGGTTAGGTGAAGAGATTTGCGAGAGACTTATTGGTGGATTAGCATGAAGAGAGACATTGCAGAGTTTGTGTCGAAGTACTCGAATTGAAAACAGGTTAGCATGGAACATCAAATGCTTTATGGTGTGGCTAAAAAGTATAGGCACTCCAAAGTGGAAGTGGGAGATGATCAATGTAAATTTCATAACAAGGATGTTGTGGTCTCGCAGACCATATGACTCCATCTGGGTGATAGTAGAAAAATGACCAAGTCAATTCACTTTTTACCGGTCAAGATGACTGATACTACTAAGGACTATGCCAAATTATACATTCTGGGGATTGTTAGATTACATGAGGTACCACAATCAATCATCTTCGATAGAGGAGCCCAGTTCATATCAATGTTTTGGACAAACGGACATGCATAGCATACCATCCAAACCTTTAAGGACATGTTGAGGGCATGTGTTTTGCAATTCAATGGAAGTTGGTATAATTATTTGTCACTCATTGAGTTTGCGTACAATAACAACTTTCATTCTAGTATACAAATGGCTCCACATGAGGCTCTTTATGGGAAGAGATATAGGACATATTGGTTGGTTCAAGGTTGGTGAAGTGAGATTTAAAAGAATACTTAGTTCACCAGGCTATGAAAAAGGACAAAGTTATTCAAGGAAGGTTTAGGACTACCCAAATCCATTAGAAGTCTTACATAGATGTTAGAAGAGGGACACAAAATTCGAGGTCGATGATTATGTGTACCTAAAGGTTTCACCAATGAAATGCATTATGAGGTTTGGGAAAAAGGGAAAGATTCGTCCCCAATATATTAGCATTTATCAAATAATTAGGAGAATTGATAACATTGCTTATGAGTTGGAACTACCACTAGAGTTGGTTGCGATCTATCTAGTATTTCATATTTCAATTCTTAAGAAGTGCCTAAGAGATCTTTTGTTAGTCATGTTGAAAGCGTTGGAGTTAAAGATAGCTTGTCTTACAAGGAGAGTCCAGTATACATCCTTGAGAGCCAAGTCTACAAATTGAGGGCCAAGGAGATTGCTTTGGTTAAAATTTTTATGGAGAAGTCAGTCTAGTAAGGAAGCTACATGGGAAGCTAATAAGGATATGAATGCTAGGTAGCCCTATCTATTTGTGTCTTCTGATGATGAGGTTGAAGGTAATATTTCTTATCCCTATCTTTGACTCAATGAGTCTTGAGTTTGACTAATTAGAAATTTTGAATAATTGATTGTTTGAGTACTTGAGTTGAGCTGCATTCGTTCTTATAGTCTACTCTTAGTTTTGACTTTATTTGAGGATAAATTATCTCAAGGGGGAGACATTGTAACATCCCCTAATTATTTTTACTTAGACAAGTTCATAAAGCCCAAGGAGTGAATCTAATTTTTGTACCACATAGGCATCTACAAACCGTATCTATGGCCCATAGATCATTTCATGGACTGTAGATGGGGCGTAGTTTCCCTTTACATTTAGAAAATATTAAAGTTTAAGGTGCTTTCTATGAGCCCCAGAGCCTTTTAGGAGCCGTAGAATAGGTCTTGTGGTTCCAAGCCCCGAGAAAACCAAGCCTCTGAATTAAACCAAAGCTGAACAGGATGAGACCTATTTACGCTCGACAAAAGCATCTACAGCCCATAAAGCTTGGTTATCAATGCAACTCTGGAAAAACAATTTCTATGGATGTTAATCTATGACCCATAAAAGTGATCACGACCCGTAAATGGGGTTTCATGGTCCACCTTAACTATTTTAGTAAAAAAGGTGTATTTTGGTCCTTTCCATACTATTTTAACAAAAACTCTTGTTCTTTTGGGGTTACTTTTAACCCTTTAACAATAGCCCACAACCCTTTCCCATCATTAGCACTTAGATATATCGAGAACATGAACTGGAGGGGACAAAAATGGCTAGGCTTCAAGCATTCAGTGTGTTCTTCAAGTCTGATTCTAACCTCTGAGTTTCCAAGTATGTAAGGCGCTAAAAAAATCAAATTCAAGTCCATTCTAGTATATGCCTATTGTTTTGAGTAAATGTTTTTACATTACTTCCACGCGATATTTGTTTAAAAGTGAAATGATGCATTATACTGTATTATTGTCAACTTTGTTGCAAAGACAAGACATTACATAGCTACCTTTAGAACCTTAAGAATTCGTTTAAAATGTACACGTCAAAAGTGAGAGTTAAGTTGAAGAAGTCCCTTGAGATGTAATTTCGGCACAGATTGTTTAATAGGTTTGTTTACTTTATTTTGAGCATGCATATGAGCATTCTTAAAATGTGAGTTTTAAAGCTAGTTGAGTAAGAAATTATCATTTTAAGATTTCATTACAATGAAAACCTATTTATCTGAAAGGAAGTGACAAGTTGAGAAAAGCTGGAGTTTGGCTAAGTTCCAAGAGATTAAGTAATTTTGAGTAATTACACTCTTAAAATTATAAGCTTATAATAAAATATTTTATGATTTGGGCACTGATGTGGGTGAAAGTATTAATAATTCGAGCTCATAAACTACGTAGCAAGTGAAGGATAGGATCATACTAATAATTGTACAACTCCTTACATGCCACTGAGATAGCCAAGTTAAATTGATCCATAAACAAAGTTTGTCCACAAGATGGCCCTTGCAATATAGACAAGATGTTGTATCATCATGATGCTTACAGTGATGGTTGTCGATTAGAGAAACTCTCTTAGTTAAACTACATTATTTTCATATACTTGAGTACCTATATTTTTGCATTAAGTAGGCTGTTTATTCATAGCATATTCATTCCTATCATTGAGATTTTTACTGAGTTAAAGATTTGACTGCATATTTTACCTCTAATCCTATTTGGTCATTTTATGTGCTCGTACATTCCATGTATTGATGTCCTCTTGATTGTATCTTTTTATAATAGAGAAATAGGTGACAGACCAGATCCTCAACAAGTGTATCATGGAAGATCTGGACTCGTGAGTTGCTTTTGGAGAGGTCTCCTTACAGTCAAAGGCACTTTATGTTCCTTTTTTTAAATCTAGCATTTTCTCTGTAGAGGTAGCCCTGGCCTGTTGAAGTATCCACTCTTAGTCAGACTAGTAGAAGCTTCATAGAATATGGAGGTAGTATTGTAGTGTTTTCCTCTAAATTGTTATCGGCAAAACTTCTTTAACTTAGCAGTATTGAGAACTTCACCATCATAGCCTTTGTGCTCATTTCTAGCCTACCTCTCATTGTTTGACTCTTCCACTAAGTAAATTAGCCAAATCAACTGGTTCGCTTGGGACCAGAAATGGTTTTTGAGTGCTGGCCCCATCCACGACATAGACTTGAGGTGTGACAATAGTTCCACCGACTAGGTGTAAGGTCCTCATGACTCATCACCTGAAACTGCATTTTCCATATAGAAGGCCCTTGTACAGAAATATGGATGATCGTTGCATGTTATTATCGAAGCAACCTTTATAATCTTTTCCCTGGGAGAGTTTGGTTTGCCAGATTGTTATATTCTTAAATATATACAACATACATGGATTGAAGCCCTCGGTCAGAGGGAGCTTGGATCAATATAGCTCATAGGTCACTTTATGTCGATGAATACTACCCTACTCAGTATTAGTGATTTTGAAATGGTCGATAACTAAAGTCTTTGGGATTGAACTTCTACTTTTGCCTTTCTTTTATGGTTACATCATGTATATATATTGTTTGTCCCTTTTTATGGGTTATATAAAAGCACTCATCATACTAACCATCATCAGACACTACATTGTAGGAATGGAGACGTATTAGCAGTAGGTCCTTCTATGAGAGAAGTCAGAGTTGAAGTGAGCTTTTAATCATTTGGAAAGTAAAGTTTTTTTCATTAGTCTTTCTTTTGATTTTCATGGTATCTCATGGGCCATGTCCTGATGTAGACATTGTTATTTTGTTAGTGGAGGTTTCATAGATTGATCATTATTTGGATTTGATTCCTTATTAAAAGTTGAATTGGTTTTCATCTTTTGAATTTTTGAATGTATATTACTTTCTTGAAAGAAGAAAACTTAAATAATAAGCATGATTGTGTCACACTAACATATCTAGGATCAAAAAATTGAAGAATGTAATGCACATTATTGAATTATTATTCAATATAATATCCACATAATGTATCAAAACGGTCTGAGTTGGTTATAAGTGCATGGAAAAGAACCCAAGATACAGGAATGGTGGAATCCTAAATGCAATTCTTGCTATATTGATTTCGGAACTATGGAAGTACAGGAATTCCAAAAGACATGGAAAGCAGCCTCATTCTACATGGTGCAATAAAACTATCTAAGGACAATTAGATTGCTAATGTGATCTACTTATCCAGAGTTGAATATTCCCACAAAGTGGGTGGATTGCTTTAACCTTCTTCAATAGCTTAGACCTAAATTACTATGTAAAGTAGTAAAATGGGATATGCCAGAGGAGGGTTGGCTTAAATGTAATACAGATGGAGCTAGCAAAGGGAATCCAGGAATCAGTTACTATGGATTATGTGTTGGGGATAGTAATGGGGACTTAATATTTGCAGAGTCTGGTAATATTGGAGTGACTACTTGTATGGTTGCAGAAGCTACTCTTGTATGGAAGGCCCTCAAGTTATGCAAATTTAGGGGTTCTAACATATCAAGCTAGAGATGGATTTACTCAGCCTAAAAAACATTCAGAGAAAGGATTGGAAGATTCCTTGGGAATTAATGCATATAATTAAAGAGTGTATGACAAATATGCAAGGAATACACATTCAAGTGGAGCATACGTATATGGAGGCCAATCAGTTAGCAGGATATATGGCTAACCTCGCTATTCAATATGATAACACACAACAGTTTCATTCATTTAGGTAGCAACACACACAAGCAAAAAACATTCTTAACATACACAAGTTCCAATTTCTTTCCTTATAATTCGACTAGGAAAAGGGATAAAAAGAGCTTCAGAGCAACAAAAGCACAACATATCAACAAGAACACATTTGTGCTACTATCTACAAGCCTATCTAAGTTAGATCCCAAAACTGATTCAACCTAGCTAAAGGAAGACATAGGACTCAAAGACCTAGACATGTAGACACAAACACTCCTCTTCAAGAACTTCGTGAGAAACCTTTTTCTCCTCTTCATTCTAAAACAAAGGCATCAATTGGTCAAAGGATAAAGAGTTAGACGAACCAATAACATGAGATTTGACAGAGTAGTACCTAAATAGGAATGCAAAGGAAATCAAAGGGTCGAATCTCTTTTATTAACCTTACCATTACCGGAGATGACACCTACATGGAAAAATCAGGTGGTCAAGCCAGAGACATGCCAGGATAGAAATGGATGGGTCATACCTTTCATAGCTGATAGAGACAACTTCATCTACCTTATGTGCAAAAAGTTTACAACCCACAAGAGAAGGAGAATGAACCAATTATTGATGAAAAGGGGAAACATCGGAAGAGAGTGAAGAGTGGAAGAGGCAAAACTTCTAGGAAAAGGAAACCCCGCATATGTAGGGTTTCCTATATTTTGCCTATAAATCTACTAGGTCTTAGTACTAGTTCATCAGCTTATATTTCCTTTTTGACTCATGCTTTTTTTCACACTTGGGACGGATGTAATTATTTGATTAAGTAATAAAACAGGTTCATAACCCAAATTAACCAATTTGTTTTAATTCATTCAAATTGATGAGATTTGTTTCCATCTTAGCAACTAATGATTTATTCCATGATAAATCATATGTGGCTATGATTTGAAAAGTTTTAGATACTAGTATTTGCACCTACTCTCTCGTCCAGGGTGGCTCAAACCCTAATTATAGAAATTTGATGGTGGAGAAGCCGAACAACTAATAAGTCATAAAACATCTATATTTTTTAGTACATAACATCATGATAAAATATCAAATATTAAATCTCTAATCAACATCAAATAATAATTCAAAAACCAAAATAACAAAGCTTAGCAAATATAGAATGCAAATACTTGATGAGCAATTCCTCAAGGATGGAATCTTCCACTGGAGTACAGTTGTCATTGAGGGGTGCACTATTCTTGAGCATCTACATTAAAATACCACAAATATCAATCTTTCTATTCTTCTTCTTTTGTTTGTGAAAATAGCTCCGACAAAAATGATGAAACATGTAAGTATATATATATATGAAGTGTTGTTTAGTGCTAAACTTAAAAAAAATACAAAAAGAAAATATTGAGTGAATCTTTGAGCAAATATCTACTTAAAAAGTGATTAGACTATTATAAGGACTTATTTGGCTTTTCATGTGTGTGTATATATATTTAAACTGTTGTTTAGTGCTAAATTTAGAAAAAGAAGATATTGAATGAATCTTTGACCAAATATTTACCTAAAATATTATTAGACTATTATAAGGGCATCTGACTTTTCATGTGTTTGTATATATATTTGAAGTGTTGTTTACTACTAAATTTAGAATAAAAAAGATATTGAGTGAATCTTTGACCAAATATTTACCAAAAATGTAATTAAACTGCTATAAAGACTTATTTGGTTTTTACTTTTCTTTGCTACCTTCTAATAAAATATTCATAAGAGATTTTCTTTGCTTTTTATGTTAGTTTATCTGGATACAATTAAATTTAAATTTTAAAGTAGCTTGTTTCTATAAGTTCACTCATGATAATTATTTGAGCAGAGGAAACAATGAAAAGATGAACTTGTACTTACTACTTAATGTCAAATATAATTGCGGGATTTTGGGTTTGCATGAATCATGTAATTTGTGGAGCATAGACTTATAGAGTCAAGCTTCCATATATACATAGTAAAACAATACCATCTACTGCATATATTATTTACTTGGAAGTAAAGGTAAAAAATTTATTACCTAATATGTAAGACACATTAAATGTCTCTTAAATTAAAAAATGTTATTCTAACACTTTTATCTATTGAATATATAAGTTAATTCTTAGATCCATTTCTATTACCACGGAGGGAGAGAGAGCTAGATTAGAATAAACATGTTTGGCCAAATTCAACAAATTTATTCAAAAGTATAATTAGCTTAAAAATTAATCAAATAAGTTTAAAAGCATATAACTTAGTAAAGCTAATATTTTAAACTTATAAATTTTAAATATAACTTTGCTTATGGACATAACAATCCATTACAATAGTAATAAATGTAAGTTTCGACATGCAAATACATATCAAAATTCAAATGAACATTTTGACATCTGATTTTAAAAGCAAATAGCATTTAAGATTTCATAAGAAATCTTGTTATTTTCTACCATTTACTTATACTTTCTATATATGATAATCCATGTCAAATTAAACTCATCACTTATTTCTAAAAAATTAACTATTTATTCTTATTATAACACAACAATGAGTATGATGAATAGTGCTTTTCATGATCAACATTTATACCACAATTTTAAAATTTTAAAAATAATTCACTTGCACTCTCTCTCTCTCTCTCTCTCTCTCTCTCTCTCTCTCTCTCTCTCTCTCTCTCTCTCAAACGACCCTAAGAAGCGCCCAAAAATGTACCTCGAAAGAACCCAAGACTAGTAACAACCAAAGACTAGAATCGTAGGAATGAATCTAAGCCTTGCTCTGATACCAAATGATGCAATACAAACAAGAAATGCAAAATCGAAAGACAAAAAAGTAAAGATAGATAGATTGACACAAGAAAGAAAATCAAAAGTAACCTAAAGAGGTATATTAAACCTAAAGACCTTAATTGATTAATCCAAATCAAGTACCAAAGCTCTTACGAAGACCTCAAGGAAATTGAATTTCCAAGCAACCCCCATTTCTAAATAAGGTTCAACCAAAGCTTGTACCAAGCTCTCAATCTCACACAAGGAGTATTGTTCATCTATATTAAAAATAGTCTCCCTAGAAATGAGCAACTATGAGCTATTTATAGTCTTAGGTGAATTATTACAAAAATGACCCAAAAGTAGCGGAAAGCGACCAAATGGCAGTCAAAAGTGACCGTCGCATTCTTCATCCGGTGGATCACTGAATCGGAACCCCATTACCAATCTTGATAGCTCTTGAGGCTTGGGCATACTATAACATTTGGCGATCAAAGTGGCCATCTCCATTTGCATTCGACGGATCCGCGATCTAGGACATGTCGCCAAATTTGATAGTTGCTTCCCCTGCTTCGCTTTCACCTTATTAAGTTATATTCAAGGTATAGAATCCTTTCTTTGGCCCCAATACAAGCTCAAGGACCTCCAACTTCATGGATAGGCCTTGCACTCTTTGAAGTTCCCGAGCTTGGCTCCTAGTGAATGGCTTTGACGCAGTCCAACTTGCATCACATAGTTGTGTTGCTGAATATTACAGTGTCCAGGGCCTCCAGGAGAAGTTCAAAAGATGATTAAATGCACTTTTGGTGGATCAGCGATGTGCTCTGTGTCGGTCAATCTTGACTGTCGAATGGCGACTAATGCACAAATTGAGGGTATTTTCATCTGGAGTATAAAAGGGAAATAGAAGGACTCTTTAGTACACAATTGACACACTTAGAGATCCTCAGTACTACAATTGACACAATTCTAGAGAGTGCAAGTATATTCATCAAGAAATTAGTTTTTGCTTGAAGGAAACGTTTTGCACTTGGCTTTGGAGAGTGAATATTTGAGCAGGAGAAGGGAAATTTATTTCAATTTTCTTGTTAATTTCAATACCCATTGTCATGGAGAATCCATTTGGTAACTCAATTTTTGTTTTGGACATGCAAAGCTAAAATCCCTCAAGTTGGGGGTGTGTAATGACTTAGGTTCTTAAAACTATGTTTCGGTCTTTATTAATTTGAATGTATTGCTATTAATTGATATGGGTTCATGTTTATTACCATGCTTAATTGAAGCTTTGAGGTTGCAAGCTCAGGTTTTATATCTATATCCTTGATTATTGTAAGTATCCTTGAATAACTTAAATGGGTAATAGATATGATAGTATGAATATTGTGGGTTTTTGGTTGAATATTTAATTAAGGTTCAATTGGCTAAGGCTTTGGAAGGTTTTCTATTTAATTACTTAGGTCCCAATGAATTCCTAGTATGATTTGGCATATAACCTTATCTGGTTCATACGGAACGCTACTTTTGTCCAATGGGAGATTGTAGTTACAAGCAACCTAGTCTACACATGTCCATTTAATGTATTCATTCAATGTATGAGATCAAAATAGTTACTTCTTGACCCAAGTGTATACACCCCTGATGTCTCTTTTATATTTGAATTAAAATCAATTTAAGCAACTACGTTTTTATTACATCTTAGTTCAATTAATTCAAAATCATTTTGATTTACTCTACAAACTACTAGAACAATTCAATACTTCAAACTGTGAGTCATGAACCATTCTTTATGGGATTCAACCTCAACTCGTGTTGGGTATACTGATGATGAACACCATATCTTTTAATGAATTTGGGGTATGTTTGAGCTATATCAATGAAGCACAACCGTGATGTGGACTAGTTTCGTGATAGGTCATTTTCGCGCGAAGCACAATTTTTACGTGATTTAACTCTTGAATGAGTTCAGTCACTTTTGTACTAAAATGAACCCTCTTCGCGATGTGGAGAGGTCAAGAAGCTGCTGGAAACGCAAAAATTTATGATAAATTATTTTTTGATACGATTGACCTAAAACTCGAATGAGACAACTTTTCCACACCATTCTGCTCCCTGATCGATAATCCGGCCAGGGATTTTCCAAAAAGAGTATGGATTGTACACTACGCAAGGCACCTATTATAAGGGCATTCTAAGGCATTTTGGAAGGTGTTACAATATCTCCCCCTTGAAAATATTTGTCATCGAATATGATAGAAATATGCTTGAGAGGAGTAATTAAACATATATCAGCCCAACATGAATGTATTCATGCAATTTAAATGTCATTTTCATAAAAATTTTAACTTATGCATCAATATCATCCAAACACATTATCATGAGTATATATGCATGCACCATGGAAAGAAAGGGCTGAAATGCAAGATTTGATGTCTTAAACATGATTGACTTATTACCTTAGACTTGAGTAGAGTGGAATAGATAAAGGCATCATTTCTTCAAATCTGCTTACCCTTCTCAAGTAGAACTTTTAACTTGTTGATTCCTCCAAATGACCTTAATGGATGTTACATCTTTGTTCCTCAATATCTTCACTTGCATATCCAATTCTTTCACCGGGAATTCTTCATATGTCAAGTTTTCCTCAACACCTACTACCTCCAAAGGCACAATAGAGCATGGGTCACCTACAAACTTTCTCAACATGGACACATGAAAGACTAGATAAACCACACTCGTCTCCATAGGCAACTCCAACTCATAAGAAACCTTACCAGTCCGCTTCACAATTTTATAGGGCCCCACAAACCTAGGGCTCAACTTTCCCTTCTTTCCAAACTAAAGTACGTGCTTCATGAGTGAGACTTTCAAATACACCCAATCGTCAACTTTGAACTTAATATCTCTCCTCCTATTGTCAGAATAAGACTTTTCCCTACTTTAGCCATCATTAATCTCTGCCCTATCAACCTTACCTTCTCTAAACCTTCCAAAACCAAATTTGGACCTATCAAAGCCATCTCTCCCACTTTGAATCACCTGATCAGGGATCTATAATGCTTCCCAAGCCTCAATGGTGCCATTCTTATGCTAGAGTGGTGACTAATATTGTAAGCATAT
>JAPFFP010060079.1:0-27209 GCA_026153255.1 Solanum medicagineum | reverse complement strand
CATGGTATGAAGAGCAACATAGCCAAGTTTGTATCCGAATGCCCAAATTGTCAACAAGTGAAGGTGGAGCATCAAAGGCTCGGTGGGTTGGCTCAATACATTGAGATTCCTACTTGGAAGTGGAAAGACATAAATATGGACTTTATGGTTGGGTTGCCTCAGACTCGGAAGCAATTTGATTCCACTTGGGTTATCGTCGATCATATGACTAAATTGGCTCATTTCTTACAAATTAAAACTACTTTTGGTGCCGAAGAATATGCGAAGTAGTACATTCGGGAATTGGTAAGGTTGCATGGTGTGCCTACTTCCATCATATCGGATGGGGGTACCTAATTTACCTCCAACTTTTGGAAATCATTTCAAAGGAGGGTAGGTACTAAAGTCAAGTTGAGTACCGCCTTTCATCCCCAAATCGATGTACAAGCTGAGAGGACAATTCAAACCTTGGAAGACATGTTGAGGGCTTGTGTTTTGGAGTTCAAAGGTAATTAGGATAACCATCTTCCACTCATCGAGTTTGCTTATAATAATAGCTCCCATGCTAGCATTGGTATGGCACCATTTGAGGCCTTGTATGGTAGGAGGTGTAGATCTCTGGTGGGATGGTTTGAGTTGGGGGAAATGACTTGGATTGGCCCGGACTTGGTAATGGAGGCTATGGAGAATGTGAAGTTGATTAGAGAAAGGTTGAAAACAGCACGAAGCTGCCAAAAGTCCTATTTGGATGCTAGAAAGAGAGACCTTGAACTCCAAGTTGGAGATTAGGTGTTTGTGAAGGTCTCACCTATGAAGGGTGTGATACGTTTTAGCAAAAAAGGGAAGCTAAGTCCCCAGTATGTAGGGCCTTACAAAGTTATTGAACGAATTGGTAATGTGGCATATAGAGTGGAGTTACCCCCAGATTTGAGCTCTATTCACTCAATTTTCCATGTATCCATGTTGAGAAAGATGGTTGGAGATCCTAGCATTATTGTGCCTTTGGAGGGCATTGAGGTGGAAGAGAACTTGTCTTACGAGCAGGTTCCGGTAGAGATTTTGGATAGACAAGTGAAATGGCTTTGTAATAAGGATATGGCTTCGGTGAAGGTGCTTTGGAGGAACCAACATGTGGAGAGTGCTACATGGGTGGCAGAGTTGGACATAATGAAGCGGTAACCCCATCTTTGCCGATCTACTCAAGCCTAAGGTATTAGGTCCTTTCCTTCTTGTTAGTCCCAATTCTTTCCTTCTTGAGTCTCATCGTACTACATGCGTGCATGTGCATTAGAATGGTTTTTTATGATGTTTTGAATGAATTTATTTTGACATGAGATTTAATGGCTTTGTAATTTCCAATGATGAATTATGCATAATATCTTGTGTTTGAAAGTTGCATGTTCCCACCCAAGCCTTTCAAGCCTTGTTTTTGCACATTCGGGGACGAATATTCCTAAGGGGTAGATGATGTAAGGAATTGGATTTTCAAGATTATTTATGTTTCTTAAGGCCGTCATGGGCCCCCTACATCAAGCCAAGTTCAAAGGATTTTTCGTTGGCTAAGTTTGACACAAGTACTGATAGATGGGGTCAACTTTAAACTAGCATAACTCTTATCACATTTGGAAATGGATGGCTGACGACATGTCAAATGAAATCCCTTTGAGTTAGTTTCAGAATGCACTTGGTTTCACCTCATTCTGAGGTCGGATGAAGGAGTTATGATCGTTTCCGTAAGGCCCTTCCGTACAGTGTTGTCACACGGACTGTTTGATGGCCACGCGACGAGACGTCTTTTTCCAATCGATTTCCAACTTCAATTTTTAGACCAAGTACCTTGTCACGGACAATCCACAGGACCCGTGGAGTGCCATACGGCCCGTGAGACCTTCCATGGGGCACTACTTTACCAAATTTTCCATCTGAACACTAATGACGTTTTTGTAAATTTTAATTATTCTAATGATTTTTTTGACTTCCAATGCTATCTTAACCTTCCTAAAAGACCTAAACAATATTCCTAAGGATCAAAACTCATTACGCTCATCTCCAATACCCTCTCAGTTCTCTCAAGAGCCTCCGCCAAGACCCCAATCCCAATTTCAAGGAAATTCAAGAACAGGTTTAGATTCCAAGACCCACTTCCAAGCTTCCATTCTTTCTCAACTAAATTTCCAGGAACTTAAAGTATAAGGTATGTGGGTTGATCCTTGACTTGTTTTCAATCAAGGAGACCCAAAATTATTTTTAGGCAATCTCATGAATTTCTAGTTTACTTTAAATCGGGGTTTTGAAGATTATGAATCCTAAATTTCTAACTATGCATGGGTAGTGTTTATTTGATGATTTTAATGTGATTTAAACTATTACATGAGGATTTTCTTTGGGGTTTATGAAATTTCAAGTATGAATGTCCCCTTTAAGACTTCTAAATGCATGGGAGATTACACTATGAATTTAAATGTGGATTTAATTATGTTTTCGATTGAATATCATATTATATTGTTGATTTTAGAATGAATCCTAATCACCCATGCCATCCTCTCATTGTCCATAGCATATGCATTCATATACATGGATTATTTTGAGAAATTATATTATGGGTTAATCTCAATCACGTTGTATGATATGAGTTTTGATAAAATGTTGGGTATGGCAATATTGTGATCACATATGTCTTTGATTTTGGCTCTTTGAGGATTTTGGGTGCTTGCACCATATGAATGGGCTATTCCTATGCATGAGTATATAGACTATGAAATTATGTTTTGGCCTTTAAGCCTAAGAATGTATTGAAATGATTTCGGAAATGATTTACGTTGTTTGAAAGTATGTATATATATGTATACTTATGTTTATTCTTGTGGGATGACGACTTAGCACCGATGGATTGGGGGCGTTAGGGCTATCCCCATAGGCCCTCTCCCTTTCCTTGAACTATGTGCCTAGCATAGGTTTCTGATCGGAAGAGGGAGTTGTCCCGTAAGGAGAAGGAATGATTTGAATTGAGATATGTGAAAATCCTATCCGAAGAGGGAGTTTTCCTATAAGGAAGGTTACTTCATACGAAGAGGGAGTTGTCTCGTAAGGTGAAGTATGGTCAACCTTTGGCAAGTAGATCACCTCTTTACCGATGAGGAGATTTCATTGGGATTCTAAGTAATAGCCCGCTTGGTCTTGTTTATGTCGATTGAGGTCACATCCCCAATATATATATAAACGAGTTCATCATTTGCATTTCATGCATCATGACTTTCATAACATCTCATTATATTACATTCTTTGATATTCAACTCTTTCGATATTATGTATCTTGTCATTTAACGTTGATTTGAAGGTTTTGGCAAGTTACATGCATCGCACCCCGCATACTTAGTACATTTAAACGTACTAACGCATACTCTTGCCTACATGATTTTACCATGTAGGGATTGAGGACTTTGACCATCCACCTTTCGACGTTTAGCTCGGATACCGAATTTACTTGTAGTGGCGAGTTCGGTATTTCAAGGACGCACCACCATCTATCTACCTATGTTTACTTACTTCTCCTTATGTATTTGAGGGTGAGCCCGGGGTATGTCTTGGCCCCCAACCAATTTATGTAGAGGCATTATTGGATACCTTGTAAACCTCTTCACATTATATGTTATGTGTTACGGCTAAGTCTATGTTATGTATGTGGTTATCTTTACGTACCGATATGTGACTTGCTTTCATGTTGATGGAAAGATCCTCAGACCCAAATTGTCCCCATAGTGTGAGTCCTATGTATCTGCCGCTTAGTTTTTTTTTTGCTATGTCTTATGTGAACTCATGTAGACCCTTTCCCCATGACGCCCCATAGCGTGAGTCCTACTTTCCCGTCCCTTGAAACTGTGTGATGATTGTTGACTATGCTTCCAAACCTATGATGCAAGTTTTGGTATCTTGAGGCTTGTTTAGGAACTCTGGAGTTCCCATACGCCGTGTTACATCTAGGCCCTAGGTCTGGGTCGTGACAAAGAGTGATCTAGAAGATGGACATGAATTTAAAACTTAAGGAGAAACTAGGATATTCTTTCTATTAAACACTAGAAGAACATAAAATTATCAATATGGGTTGTGGTGCAGTGGTGAGACTGCTCTATTCTTAATCAATGGTCTTGTGTTCGAGCGTTGAGTATGGAGAAAATTCTTTTTGGAGCTATATCCTTAAATGGGTTCTATAGTGTACGATTCAAATTAAGTCGGAGCTCCAATATGGACACTAGATGAAGAAAAATGACATATATAGAATCAGAAGTACATCCAATTATTTTGTCTACTAAAAATGTCATATTTATAAAGTTGATGATATTAGATAGTAATAATATGCGTAATTATTTATAATTGTGTGTTCAATGATGTAAACTACATACAACAACAACAACATACCCAGTGGAAACCCACAAGTGAGCTCTGGGGTACGTACATTAATAGTTTATTTATTTTTATACACAATTTATTAATTGACGTGGTACACACGTGCAAAACATGTACCCTAAACTAGTATTATCCAAAAAAGTGTAAAAAATTGTAAACTATTCAACTACAAATTTTAAATCATCGCTAATAAGATATGATACATTTTATGACAAAACTATGTCGTCATTAAGTCACAGGTTGATTAGAGACAAGAAAATATTTGTCACTAATTGATTATATGATTAGTGACAAAAAATTAAGGTCACAATTAAATATAAAATTTTGTGGCTAAAGCTTATAACATTTAAATATAAATTGTAATTTGTCGCTATTGCAGTAACTTATCTTCAGTGACGAAATTTTTTCGTGCCTGAAATTATAACTAATCTAAGACAAATAATAGTGCCTAAAATTTTGTGGCTAAAACTTATAACATTTAAATACGAATTGTAATTTGTTGCTATTGTAGTAACTTATCTTTAGTGACGAAATTTTTTCGTGCCTAAAATTATAACTAATCTAATACAAATAATAGTTTGTCATAAATTGTATGTATTATTAGAGACAAAATAAATCGTTATTAATAATTGCAAATTTGTCACTAATGGTACTTAATTAATGATGCCAAATTATTCTTTGGTGGGAAACTTTAGTGGACAAAACTTTGCTACGAAATTATATATTTCGTCACTAAAGTACTTTGCTCATGCATTTAAATATGAAATGTAATATTTGTCACAAAAAGTGAATAATTAGTGACGAATTTTGTATCGTACCTAATATTTCATAGCTAAATATTACATTTCTTGTATTGTGAGTCCCACTCGCACTCATTAACTACGTGGCCAACGTAGGAGAGGATTGAACCATGAAAGCGGATGTTTTCTTGTTCCCAAAAGAGGACTTGATGGTATTATAGATCCACCAATAGATACATCCTCTTCCCCGACAAGGTACTGGATAGATGTGGCAACGACATCACTTCATTGCATCATCACTGGCTCATAGGTGATGGTTGTCGGTTAGAAAAACTCCCCGATAGGTTTCATCTTGATAGTACTCCAATGTTGATGTGATGGTATGAGTCTTGATTGATGTTGATGCAATATTGTCTATTCCTTTTTCTGAGGTGAGATAACTACCTGATATGTTGATGTTATTCCATGTTATTCAGTCTATACTGTTTACTTTCAGCCCGTTTTACATATCATACATTTCACGTACTGACACTATTTGGCGCTACATTATTTCTTGATGCAGATTCAACAGACAGAGGACTTCAACAGGCAAATCGTTGAAGTTCAGAGCATTCCTAGTTCCAGTCATGGTGAGTCCTCCCCTGTATTCAGAGGATACCAGTTATTTTATTTTCCTTTGATTTGAGTTATTTCTTATGAGTTTGTGGTAACCATGGCCTATCATGGTACCTTCTTAGACTGTAGCAGTAGAGGCTTTGTAGACATAGAGATGATGGTTGATGTTGGGGTCTTTCCCCTTTTTTTCTAAATTGAGTTTTTTTTTAGAATTCTATCTTATGCTATAGATGTTGTTAACTAGTCTTGTGGCCTAGAGCCCTTCTTCTTGACGTAGATGTGATGAGGTAGAGTAGCCCGTTGTTGTTTATTGTTAATCCTAATGTCTTCCGCTGATGCATTGGTTGAGTGAATGTGATGACACCAGGTGGTTCTCTTGGGGACTACCAATAGTCTCTGAGTGCCAATTACATCTAGGGTACCCTCCCGAGGTGTGACAAACTTGGCATCAGAGCACAGAGTTCAAGTGTCCTAGGAAGTCTATGAAGTCGTATCTAGTAGAGACTTATTTATTGGTGTGTTTTGCGCTACACGTCATGAGTAGAAGGCCGTAGGATATTAGGAAAAGTTAGCCTTCGTCTATGTTCTGAGTCGTGCGGTAGAGTTTAACTCTATGAAAACTCTTTTCTAATTCGTGTGTTACACGCTTGCAGATCATGCCTCCAAAATGTATTGTTTCCCAGAGAGATGCCTTAGCCCCAACTGCTAAGAATGCCCCACTAGAGGCCCCCACTCAGACTGGGACAAGGAGACAGGGTCATCCTGCTAGGACTGCCGAGGTTCCACAAGTGCCCCCTGCACAGCCACAATCCACCCCCACTTCAGAGGTAGAGTTTAGGGGAGCAATCACAATGCTTACCCAATTAGTGGCCTCCAAGGGTAATAGTTGAGGTTCCTAAGCTCTGAATTCCAGATCACAAGAGTCCACAGCTGCAACTAGGCTCAAAGACTTCTTACGGATAAACCGACTAGTTTATACAGGGTCAAAGGTCTAGGAGGACTCGTAGAACTTCATCGATCAGATGTGGAAGGTTTTGAGCGCCATGCATGCTAATGAGACTAAAGGAGTTGAGCTTGCTTCCTATCACCTGAAAGATGTTGCAAATGTCTAGTACTACCAATGAGAGGGCAGTAGAGGTGAGGATGTTGAGCCTGCTGAGTGGGATGAGTTTGAGAATGTATTCCTTTACCTCTTCTTTCCCCATGAGTTGAGAGGGAGGCAAAGATTGATGAGTTTGTGAGCTTAAAGCCAGAGGGGATGACCTTTAAGGAGTACAACATCAAATTTATTTAGCTGTCCAGATATGCTCCTGAGATGGTCCAAGACATGAGGGAAAGGATGAGAAAGTTCGTGTCAGGATTGGCAATGCATGTGATGAAGGAACGCAAAGAGGCATTATTGATCCCAGGTGTGGACATCCCCGAAATTATGATATATGCCCAACAAACCGAGGAAAATAATAAGAGAGATAAGGAAGAGCATCTAAGCAGGAAAGAAAAGTTAGCAGGGCATGAGCCTAGCCAGGTGAGACAAAATAAGGGTGATAAGTCTTACTTTCAGAAGAGGTCTTCTAATTATGCACCGTCTACAGTGAGCGCACCCATCCAATAGAACAAGTATGATCAGAAGTTTTATGGTCACCAAAATTTCAGGGCCCAGGTTTCTCAATCTCAGGCTAGCATGACCCAAGGTATGGAGGGAAAGCCACCTTGTGGAAAATGTGGCAAACTTCATCTATGTGATTGCCTTGTGGGCACAGATGTTTGTTACTCATGCGGGCAGACTGGTCACTTCCAGTATGAGTTCCCGAAGAAGAGGCAAGGTGAGGGAAGCAATAAAGCATAGTCCTCCGCAAGACCTCCAGCTGGCAGTAATTAGAAGGGCACTACTACGGGCACAGGAGATGGGTGATGTGATGTCAAAATACAACACTTTTCATGCCCAAAACAAGGGATTTTGTAAGTTGTTAATGTAACTTTTTATGGTTTTTATGTGTTTTTGTATTTTTCTTGCAGAAAATATAGGTTGGCATGATTTTGGGAGAAAATTGTAAATTTTGATGAAGTTCAGGACATACGACCAATCCTACGAGTCTTAGCCCAAGCTACGAGTCGTAGTATGCCCTCGTAGCAAGAAATAGTGTCCAAAATTAGGAAATTGCAAAGTGAAGGTCAGTTATATGAGGACAGCCTATGAGTCGTATTTCTCACTATTAGGATGGGGCCACGTAGCAAGAAACAGTGTGTCAAAAGTGGACTAAAACTGCAACTTAGGACTACGAGAAGACACTATGAGTCGTAGAGAACACTACGACTCATAGCAATGGATCGTAGCAGTCAAGTCCAAAATGCCAACCGCTAACTACGAAGTGAGATTACCACTTGAAGGTCACCCTACGAGTTGTATCTGCAAGACATAACTGCTGCCAGCTATATTTTCTATTTTATTTTTAGGGACTTTTTATAAATAGTACATAAATATTAATGATAGGGTTTTTGAAAAGAAAGATTCGACATTCCACAAATTTTGAAGATACTTTGAATCTTCTTAGAGAACTTTTCTAGGGTTTAGTGTAGATTTTAGTATTTCATTTTTGAAGACCCATTTTGGGGGATCTGAAATCACGTACTCAACTTCTATTAATCCAAGCTTGTGGTTTAAAAATCAAAGAGATGTTGTCTTCATTATTCTTGGGTAATTTCTCAACCATATCTTTTATGTTCATTATTGGTGATTTTGCCTTAGCCATGAGTAGCTAAGCACCTACAACATGGGGTTTTGGGAATCATGAGGATGTCACGACCCGGACCTAGGGCCTAGACGTGACACCGCGAATGGGGAACCCCAAACTATCCTCTTAGCATATCATTACACATCCTTGGTCGCATAAGCAATTATACAATAATAATAGAGTAAAATAGGGATAAACGGGGCTAAGGGAATTCTTTGATATCATAAATCATAAGGAGTCAAGCTCATAGAACAGATACATCATAAAATTTCAACAACACCTTTAAACTTAGATAAGAGCGGGGGCTATGAACATTTTCACGGGTCACCCTTATAATATCAAATATCAACATAAAGAAACTTTAGAAGTAACAAGAGAAAGTAGATGGTGTCCTTGAACTTGAGGACTCACCAAGCTTATCTTTAAGATGTCAAACCAGCCACGTGGAGGAGAATAGTCATATAGAGCTCCGGACCCTACATAGTACCATCATGTAGACATAGAGTATGCGTTAGTACATTTGAATGTACTAAGTATCTAGGATGCAATGCAACAAGAGATAGGCAACATAGTCAAAATGCATAATGATTAGCAATAGATAACATAATAACAATATGGCATGTATGATCAATGCTTAAGTAAATCATGCTTTGCGAATCATTCATATTACATACAACATAATATATAAGTGCAGGAAGAAACTTCAACTGACATTAAATAAGACCAACCGAGCTACAACTTGGAATCCTGATGTCAACCCTACACCGGAAAAAAGGGGGAAGTTACTTGCCAAGGTGAACCTCCTAATGACTAAGTGGATCTACTAAGCCTTGTTTGAACCAGGTATTTGTCTCTAGTTTTTGGAGTCGGGTACTTGCCTCAAGCTCTTATATTTAGGGTACTCGCCTCTTAGGGATTTGGGGACTCGCCTCTAATCTCTTCACCTATGGTGGCGCCTAGTTTTGGGACTTGGGGACTTGCCTCTAGTCCACTCGGTGCTAAGTCTAATCCCATGGAATATATAAGATAATCATACTTTAATAACTTGCAACAAACATAGTGACATGGCACGAGTAGTTGTTAACATCATTGACCTCAAATGGTGAGCCTAATCATCATATATAAGAATGGGTCATCATCAACATTACCTTTACATTACCATCAACATCAAAGGCTCACAAGAGGTAAAATGTTTGGAAAAAAGGGCTTAGTCTGACCCTACAACATCATCAACATTTTCATCACTTAAACACATTTTTAAAAAGCCCAAAATCATCATAAAGTTTCTTGACTCATAAATCAACCAATAGTTCACCAAAACATTAAGAATCCTAAAAGTAAGACATTTGATCAAACACTTGGCAGGTGTGCAATGCTAGTACAAAACCATGTCATTCAAGAGCGAAATCATGCAAGTGTAGTCAATATAAAACCACCCATAAACACTTGGTAAACCTTCATAAGAGATACATCAAAACCCTTTATCAAATCTCAAAGTAGATCAAAGATGCATAGCTCAAAACATGCTCAAACAGTTACACTTTTATGAAACCCCAACATAGTTCATAGGAAAATTCTTAATAAGTAAGACCCCATGAGTAAATCAATTTATAAACATGCAATTTATATATTTAAGAAAAAGGAGGATTGGGCACCATGGGTGAAAGGACGCAATGGTTGAAACTCATATACCTTGACTTTGGAGGATTCCTTGGTGAAGATTTGAAATGGAGACTTGAAGCTTGAATGAAATCCTTAGATCCAGAAAGAGACTAGGACACTTGAATCTTGAGGAGGACTTGGGTCTTGACTTGATTTCACTGAATTCCAACAAGACTTCTTGTAAACCTTGAGAATGGATGGAGAATTTGATGAAGATAAAAGAGGAATTTGAGAGGGTTCTTTTTAGTTTTTAGGGGTCAAAACGGCTTAACAATGAGGAATTTTCATGTATATAGGTATTGTGTTATGACCCAATTGTCCTGGAGTAAAAAAGAGCAATTTCAAAAAAATTTAAACTGGTCCGCGTTGCGGACAGCTACTGTTTTTGCAAAGTTTCACCAAAAAATTATTGTTTTGGCACGAAAGAAGTATACCTTGAAGGTACTCGTTCACCCATGCAATTTTTCCCTTTGAAAAAGAATATGAAGTCAGATTTGTGAAATTCTACATGGATTTTGAGATATTGAAAAAAAATGCATCATAGGGTCTTTCGGAGCTACGAGGAGGGGTGTTTAAATATCCCCAATTTGAAATATAAGGAAACTACGATTACGGGGCATCCTTAAGCAAACGTGGGGCGTTTCAATATCTCCCCCTTAGGAACATTCATCCCCCAATGTCAAAGAAACGTACATAAGAAGAGTAATTATGAAGAAATTAGCCCCAACAAGAGTGCAACAATGCAGTAAAACACCATTTTCAAAATCTTAACACAAGTGTTAAAATCATCATGAACTTGTCAACACAAACATGAATGCATGCAACTGACATATGGGCTGAAACATAAAACTTGGAATCATAAAAAGGACTTGACGTGTTATCATAAGCTAGAATAAAATGAAAGAGATATGGATATTGCTCCTCCATGCTCGCTCTGCTTCTCGAGAGACACCATCGACTTAACGATTCTCCTAAAGGGCCTTGACAAACACCACATCCGTAAAAGAATAATTAACTTTTCCACCCTTCCATCCAATACCTCCACTGAGACCCTTTCCTAAGTCAACTTATCCTCCACAACACCCACAACCTCAAGGATTTCTATAGCACTAGACTCACCAACATATCCCCTCAATCTAGAAGCATGAAGAACCAAATGAACCAGACTCATACCCATAAGTGACTCCAATCCATATGCAACCATACTAATTTCTTCCCCAACCCTATAAGAACCTACAAACCTTAACCCAATTGTCAACCTTATACATACTTAGTCCATATTGGCACCATAAACCACCATCTCCCCCTTGGGAGAAAACCTCCACCTTTTCATTCTTCACCCAAAACCTATTAAGGCGGACTCAAGGCCTTGCCTAAACTAGACCACCTTCAACCCATCAAGGTTTGGAACCATCAAAGCCACTACACCACCATCCTTAACTTCATCCAACCTCATATGCATCAACAATCATAACATCACCCTCAAATGATTCACAAGCTCTTCCTCACTTCCGGAAACAAATCAACACATCATCACCAAAGACCACCACAAGAATAATAAGTTAGGGATTAAAGACTCTATTCATGATACCTATAGACATATTCGGTGCATAAGCCAAACAAAAAGACATCACCCCAAATTCAAAATATCGGAAAGGACATTCAATAACTCAGTGATCAATGGAACAACTTAATAGAAATAACTTAAGTTCAACACCCCTAACTCTTACAAGATGATAAATGCAACCCTTAGGAATCAATTGTACCTTAAGACAAGAGATGGACTTACCCCTTCACAACCACCTTACAAGCCCTCACTCAAGGACGGGGATATTAGGGAATTGGAACCTAACTCTACAGGCCCTACAATCAATGGAGACACAATATGCATGCAACTAATCCATACCAAATATAACATCAAAATCCACCACATAAGATTCAACAAGTCATAAGGCAAGACCTAATGCAATACGAACATGGAACAATGCCTATGAAATTTCTAGCAACAATAAACTTAACCAAGAGGTAGACACCAAAGGTGCACATAACAAGTCGGGACACACAAGAAGCCCACTAGCTAACAGAAGGAATAATTAAAGGAATAGTGGAACCTGGATCCATCAAAATCAAACCTTCAACTACCTTCCTTCGCCTTTCTCTTTAAAGCGGCGTGATCAACTAGAAAAGCAAAGAACATTTGTTAGAGAAAAAATCCCTATGTCATTTATAAATCACGACATAGACCATGAATAAGAGAAATATTTCCTAAAACGCCTCATAGCCTCCTATTCATAGTTGTGGTGCGCTTCACAACCATGAATAAGACTCTAATCGACGCGGTGAGATGGATGTCGAGGACCACTAACAACCTGGTGCTCTGATACCAAGTTTGTCACGACCCATACCTAGGGCCTAGACGTGACACAATAAATAGGGAACTCGAAGGAACCCCAAACAAGCCTCTTAACATATCATCACAAATCCTTGGTTGCGAAAGTAATTATACAACAACAATAAAGTAAAATAGGGATAAACAGGTCTAAGGGAATTCTTTGATATCATAAATCATAAGGAGTCAAGTTTATAGTATAGATACATCATAATATTCCAAAAGCACCGCTAAATTTAGATGGGAGCAGGGGCCACGACATTTTTCGGGCTCACCCTCACAATATCAAATATCAACATAAAGAAACTTTAGAAGTAACAAGAGAAAGTAGATAGTGTCCTTGAACCTGAGGACTCACCAAGCTTATCTTCAAGACGTCATACTAGCCACGTGGAGGAGAATAGTCAAATAGAGCTCCGGACCCTACATAATAACATCATGTAGGCATAGAGTATGTGTTAGTACGTTTGAATACTAAATATGTGGGTTACAATGCAACAAAAGATAGGCAACATAGACAAAATGCATAATGATAAGTAATAGATAGCATAATAACAATGTGGCAGGTATGATCAATGCTTAAATAAATCATGCTTTGCAAATCATTCATCTTACATAGAAAATAATATATAAGTGTGGAAAGAAACCTCAACCGACATAAAATAAGAACAAGCGAGCCACAACTTGGAATTTCAATGTCAAACCTACACCAGAAGAAAGAGGGAAGTTACTTGCCAAGGTGAACCTCCTAATGACTAAGTGGATAACTAAGCCTTCTGTGAACCGCGTACTCGTCTCTAGTTCATGGACACGGGTACTCGCCTCAAGTCCGAACTCAATACTCGCCTCAAGCCCTTATATTTAGGGTAATCACCTCTTAGGGATTTGGGGACTTGCCTCTGATCTCTTCACCTACGGTGGCACCTAGTTTTGGGACTTGGGGACTTGCCTCTAGTCCACTCAGTATTAAGTCTAATCCTATGGAATATATAAGATAAACATACTTTAATAATAACTTGCAACAACCATAGTGACATGGCATAAGTAGCTCTTAACATCATTTACCTCAAATGGTGAGCCTAATCATCATACATAAGAATGGGTCATCATCAACATTATCTTTACATTACCATCAACATCAAAGGCTCACAAGAGGTAAAATATTTGGAAAAAAGGCTTAATCCGGCCCTACAACATCATCAACATTTTCATGACTTAAACACATCTTTAGAAAGCCCAAAATCATCATAAAGTCTCTTGACTCATAAATCAACCAAAAGTTCATCAAAACTTTAAGAATCCTAAAAGTATGCCATTTTATCAAACACTTGGCAGGTGTGCAATGCTAGTACAAAACTATGCAATTCAAGAGTGAAATTATGCAAGTGAAGTCAATATGAGACCACCCACCAACACTTAGTAATACCTTCATGAAATATACATCAAATACCTTCATGAAATATACATCAAAACCCTTTATCAAATCTCAAAGTAGATCAAAGATTCATAGCTCAAAACATGCTCAAACAGTCACACTTTTATGAAATCCCAACATAGTTTATAGGCAAATTCTTAGTGAGTAAGACCCATGATTAAATCAATTTAGAAACATGTAATTTATATATTAAAAAAAAGGAGGATTGGACACCATGGGTGAAAGAACCCAATGGTTTAAACCTACATACCTTGACTTTGAAGGATTACTTGTTGAAGATTTGAAATGGAGACTTGAAGCTTGAATGAAATCCTTAGATCCGGAAAGATATTGGGACACTTAAATCTTGAGAGGACTTGGGGCTTGACTTGATTTCCTTGAATTCCAACAAGACTTCTTGAAAACCTCGAGAATGGTTGGAGAATTTGATGAAGACTAAAGAGGAATATGAGAGGTTTTTGGTTAGTTTTTAGGGCTTAAAACAGCTTAACAATGAGGGATCTTCATATATATAGGTATTGAATTATTACCCAATTTTCCTAGAGTAAAAAAGAGCAATTTCAAAAAAAATTTAACTGGTCCGCGCCAAGTCTGCCTCGCAGACCGATCGTGGACAGCTATTGTTTTTGCGATGTTTCACCAAAAAATTATTGTTTTGGAACGGATGAAGTATACCTTGTAGGTACTCGTTCGTCCATGCAATTTCGCCCTCTAAACAAGAATATGAAGTCAGATTTACGAAATTCTACATGGATTTTGAGATATTGAAAAAAATGTATCATAGGGTCTTTACGAGCTACGAGGAGGGGTGTTTATATTTATATATGTGTGTGTGGGTGTGTGTGTGTGTCTACTTTGAGGAAAAAGTATCATCTTTTCGTGGGGTAGGGAGTTATGGACTAGGGTGAAGTCTGAGTAACCTTTAGTCCATAACTTTCCTATTTTTGATCCCAAGGTTTTCTTTCCATACTTCTTTTTACTTGTGGATGAGTTTATTTTTTATTGAACCGGCATGCTTAGGTAGTGTAGATAATTTGTATATATATAGCAATTATTACTTTTGGCATGTGCATAACTCAAATGGTTTTATGATTGTTTTGAAAATTGGGTACCCTTAAAATTTTTGGGATTGTTGGTTACCATTGCAATCTTGCATATGGTCCATTTGGCAATGTTTGTTCTGATGAAGAGAATACAGGTTGATGCTTGAAGCATGACCTGTGAGTCTATGTTGATATGTATGCAATGCCATGCGTGTGTGAGCTTATTTTCTCATATTCATGCATTGTGTACTGATTCAAAACTTTCCTTGTTACTCTAAGACTGGATTATACATGCGGATGATTAGGAAAGGATCTTAGACCATTGTTCTTTAAGGTAGTCCACTTTTGCCTAAATAATCTACCAAATGTAGTGGTTTTACCCTTGTTTCATATGTTGAGCTTTACATGTACCTGTTCTTTCTTGACACCTAGCTAGCCTAGCCTTGTTTGTGAAATACCTTGATGTTGGCCCTGGTCTATCCATGAACATCTTAACTTTGATAGAGGCGAAAAGTCTAAGTTGAGGGTGGCTACCAAAAGTGGCCCTGATTTGAGGAATGGATATTGTGTATTTCACCTCAGGCTAAAAGCCTAAGTTAAAGGTAGCTTATGTTGTGGTAAAGTAATGAAAATGAGGTGATTAGTGGGAAAGAAAAAAAGAAGAGAAAATCATGTTCCAGGTGAGAGAAAAAGAAAGAAAAGTTGCCTTGAATTGAAAAGAATAGCAAAATGAGTTCGAAAATTAGGCACAGCTGAAACAGGAAAAGAAAGCACCTGGAAAAGCTTGAAAATGAAGAATAAGGAGGACATTATGAAAATGGTTGACTTGTGAAGGTAAAAGTGTTGAAAAATGTGGTTCAATGATAGCTTTTAGCTACTTGCCTAAAATTCCATACCAAAGCCCCATGAGCCTGCATTACAAGCCTATTAAGTCCTAAAGTAATTTCAATCCAACTAGTTAACAGTCCAGAATATGAGTATATGGGCAAGCTTGTGGTGTTAGTTATCATGACTGAATTTCATTTGCGAGAGCGAGGATGTTTGCACAGTCCCTATCTTTTGATTGCTTTTTGAGTGAAACAGAGGGACTTCTTTTCTTTGAGTGAAACAGATGGACATATGACTTGTTCAGTGATTGTGAAAGTGATACTCCTTCATTTGTCATAGTTGGATTGTCGAATACATCATTATGTTTTCTTTTTCTTGGTAGCTTTGCAATCAAGTTTTGAAATAGAGAAGTGGGTACCTAAATTGAAGTAAGTGATTTATATGCCATTAGGATAGTTGCTATGTGTTTCTCATTGTCTACTTAGATCGAGTCATTGCTGGAGAACAAGCAACAATTCTAAGTTGAGAGTGTTGATATGCTATCAAAATATAGCACATTTGATGCCTAAAACAAGGGATTTTGCAAGTTCTTAATGCGGCTTTTTATGATTTTTATGTGTTTTTATGTTGTTCTTGCAGAAAATACAGGTTGGCATGATTTTGGAAAACAATTGCAGATTTTGATGAAATTTAGGACATACAAGCCACCCTGCAATCGTATCCCAAGCTACGACTCATAGTGTGCCCTCGTAGCAAGAAACAGTGTCCTAAATTAGAAATTTGCAAAGTGAAGATCAGCTATACGAGGCAAGTCTATGAGTCGTATGTTCCACTACGACTCGTAGAAGGGGGCCTCGTATCAAGAAACAGTGTACCAAAAGTTTAGACCAAAAACTGCAACTTAGGACTACGAGAAGACACTACGAGTCATAAAGCACACTACAACTCGTAACAATGGATCTTAGCAGTCAAGTCCAAAATGCCAAAGCTGACTACAGAAGCATGATTACGACTCATAGGTCACCCTATGAATCGTATCTGTGAGATGTAACTGCTGCCAGCTGTATTTTCTATTTTATTTTTAGGGTCTTCTTGTAAATAGTATAAATAGTTAATGATAGGGTTTTTAAAAAGGGAGATTCGACATTCCACAGATACTGAAGATACTTTGAATCTTCTTAGGAAACTTTTCTAGGGTTTAGGTGTAGATTTTAGTATGTCATTTTTGAAGACCCATTTGTTGGGGGATTTGAAATCACATTGTACTCATATTAATCTAAGCTTGTGATTTCAAAATCAAAGAGGTGTTGTTCTTCATTATTCTTTGGTAATTTCTCTCCATGTCTTTTATGTTCATGGTTGGTGATTTTGCCTTAGCCATGAGTAGCTAAGCACTCACAACTTGAGGTTGTGGGAACCATGAGAAGTTGACTTGAAATAACCTAGATTTTGTGCATTTCTTTAATTGAGTATTTACATGTATTGTCTATTTCCCGTCATTTTGAATGCAATTTGGTGGTGGCCAACACCAAACCGTGCCTACTATCATGATCCTGACCAAGGAAAGGTTGACTGGGACAATGGGTAATAGTTAGTTGACACACCATGGTTGCTCACAAAGTGCCTTGGTGAAATTCAACCTTCATCTTCATCAGAGAGCTGGAAGAACATAAGTTACCATTCTGCATGCAATGTCTTGATTAAAGTCATGTTGTCTAGGGTAATTAAGTCATGGGGAACACAATTCCCAAGTTGTCTCTCAATTTGATTATCTTCTTGCATTAGTAGAGTAGTGTTTATTTTTGTTCTCCATTTTGAATCACAAACCCCCCACCCCATTCTAGATAATACAGTGATTGATGCTTGAAATGACTGTTAGTGGATCAACATAGTCAAGCCCTGTATTCCCTGTGGATTCGACCCTAACCTCGGGTTAGGTTTATACTTGACTGCAGCTGCTTTACTGTTGGAGCGTGAACATCAGTGGGATAAACTGTCTTTATGCCATGGGTAATCGTCAAGATCAAGAGACAGCACCAGATCTTGTTACGTGTATGCTTTGAGTCTTTACTTTTGATTGTTATACATTGCTTGACCCAGGTGCCACACTGTCTTTTGTAACTCCCTATGTGGCTGGTAAATTTTGGATCCTTCCAGAGTGTCTACTTGATCCTTTTTATGTTTCCACTCCTACTGGTGAGTCCATCTTAGCTGAGAGAGTTTACAGGGATTGTGTAGTATCTATTTATCATAGAGATACCTTCGCTGACTTGGTAGAGTTGGAGATGGTTGACTTTGATGTGATCCTCGGCATGGATTGGCTTTATGTCTATTATGCCTCTATTGATTGTAGGACCCAAGTTATTAAGTTCCAAGTTCCCAATGAGCCAGTCCTAAAGTGGAAGGGGAGTTACGTTGCACCTAAGGGCAAGTTTATCTCCTATCCTAGAGCCAGAAAGCTAATCTCTAAAGATTGTATGTACCATCTCGTGCGAGTTAAGTCTGATGATGTTAAGTATCCTATTCTAGAGTCAGTCTTGATTGTAAACGAGTTCCCTGAAGTGTTTCCTGAGGATCTACTTGGAGTCCCTCTCGATAGAGAGATTGACTTTGGTATTGATGTTCTCCCTAATACCCAACCTATCTCAATTACACCTTATAGGATGGGCCCCGCTGAATTGAAAGAGTTGAAAGAGCAATTGAAAGACTTGCTGGAGAAGGGTTTCATAAGGCCTAGTGTTTCTCCTTGGGGTGCTCCTCTCCTATTCGTGCGTAAGAAAGATGGGTCTCTCAAGATCTTCATAGACTACTAGCAATTGAATAAGGTCACAATAAAGATAAGTATCCTCTCCCTAGGATAGATGATCTATTTGACCAACTTCAGGGTCCCTCTTGCTTCTCTAAGATAGACCTCAGATCGAGTTACCATCAGTTGAAGGTGAGGGAATGTGATATTCCAAAGACAGCTTTTAGGAAAAGGTATGGCCATTTTGAGTTTTTGGTTATGTCTTTTGGGTTGACTAATGCACCTGCAGCTTTCACAGACTTGATGAACAGGGTATTTAGACCATATCTTGACATGTTCGTGATTGTATTTATTGATGATATCCTGGTATATTCTAAGGATGAAGAGGATCATGCCAACCACCTCATAGTGGTGTTACAGACTCTTAAAGACCATGAGTTGTACGCAAAGTTTTCGAAATGTGAGTTTTGGCTCAAGTCCGTGCCCTTCTTGGTTCATGTCGTCTCGAGCGATGGTGTTCAAGTGGATGCCTGTAAGATTGAAGCGGTTAATAACTGGCCCAGACCAACCTCTCCAACTGACATAAGAAGTTTCATGGGGTTGGCAGGCTACTAACGCAGATTTGTTAAGGGGTTTTCTCCCTTATTTGCACCATTGACCAGGCTGACTCAGAAAAAGGCCAAGTTCCAGTGGTCTGACGAATGTGTGGAAGTTTTCGGGAGTTGAAGACTGAACTAACTACCGCTCTAGTTTTGACCTTGTCTGATAGGATGGCAGATATTATGATATATTGTGATGTATCCAGAGTTGGACTGGATTGTGTGTTGATACAGAGAGGGAAGGTAATAGCTTACACTTCCAGACAACTTAAGATTCATGAGAAGAACTATCCGATTCATGATCTTGAGTTGGCAGCAGTGGTGTTCGCGCTTAAGATCTGGCGCCACTACTTATATGGAGTACATGTGGACATGTTCACTAACCACAAGAGCTTTCGATATGTCTTCAGTCAGAAAGAGCTCAACCTGCGGCAAAGGATATAGCCGGAGTTGCTCAAGAATTATGACATGAGCATTCTCTATCACCCAGGTAAGGCTAATATGGTTGTTGATGCTCTTAGCAGGTTATATTGGGTAGCACTGCCCATGTGGAGAAAGAGTTATCTAAGGAAGTACACAGATTGGCCTGCTTAGAAGTACAGCTTGAAGAAAACAAAAAAGGTAGCGTGAATGTTCAGAATGGGTTTGGTTCATCTTTAGTCTTGGAGGTAAAAGAAAAGCAAGACCAAGACTCCGTCTTACTCCAACTAAAAGAAGAGTCCTCAAACAAAAGGTGGTGGTCTTCTCCAAAGAGGGAGATGGAGTGTTGAGATACTAGAGTAGACTATGTGTTCCCGATGTTGATGGTGTTCGAGGGAGGATCATGGCCGAAGCACATAGCTCCAGATATTCTATTCATCCGGGCTCCACCAAGATGTACTATGACTTGAGAGAAGTTTATTGGTGGAATGGAATGAAGAAGGATATCGCCGAATTCATCTCTAAGTACCCCAATTGTCAACTAGTCAAGGTTAAATCAAAGCCTATGTGGATTGGCTCAGAGCTTTGAAATTCCTGAATAGAAATGGGAGATGATCAACATGGATTTCATTACCGATCTACTGAGGTCCCAAAAGCAACATGATTCAATATGGGTGATCGTGGATAGGATGACTAAATCAGCCCATTTCTTAGCAGTTAAGATGACTAACACTGCAGAGGAGTATGCTAAATTGTACATTCATGAGATTGTAAGGTTGCATGGAGTTCCCTTATCCATCATCTCGGAAAGAGGGGCTCAGTTCACCTCCCAATTTTGGAGATCCTTTCAGAAGGGATTGGGTACCAAGGTGAATCTGAGTACAGCCTTCCACCCTCAGACATATGGTCAGGTAGAGTGCACCATTCAAACTTTGGAGGATATGTTAAGGGCTTGTGTTCTTGACTTTAAGGGAAATTGGGATGACCACTTGTCATTGATCAAGTTCGCCTACAATAATGTTACCATGTGAGTATCCAAATGGCCCCTTATGAAGCTTTATATGGGAGGAGGTATAGATCACCGAATGGGTTCTTTGAGATAGGTGAAGTTGATTTGATTGGACCTGACCTGTCCACCAGTCTATGGAGAAAGTGAAGGTTATTAGAGAGAGATTGAAGACTGCACAAAGTCGCCAAAACTCTTACACTGATGTGAGGAGAAGAGACTTAGAATTTGAAGTGGATAATTGGGTATACTTGAAAGTGTCACCCATGAAAGGTGTCATGAGGTTCGGTAAGAAGGGGAAGTTAAGTCCTTGCTATACTGGTCCCTATCAAATTTTGAAGAGGGTTGGGGAGGTCACCTACGAGTTGGAATTGCCTTCCGAGCTGTCACGACCCAAATCAGAGCCTAGATGTGACACGGTGCATGGGGATCCTGAAGGAACCCCAAGCAAGCCTCTTAACATATCATCACACATCCTTGGTTGTGGAAGAAACTAAACAATAATAAAAGAGTATAAATAAGGGCATATGGACTAAGGGAAAACCTTCATTTCATAAATATCAAGAGAGTCAAAGAGAGTCAAGCTTATAGCATCATTACATACTTGTCCAACAATACCCTCTAAACATAGAAACTTAGCGGGGGCCAAGACAAGCAACCGAGCTCACCCTCATAATAATGACAATAGGTAATCCAAAATGTACAAGATATAGTCTAAACGTAAGTATGAGAGAAGATAGATATTGTCCCCGGACATGAGGATTCACCAAAAGCTAACTTGAACAATCCTTCTAGCCACGTGGAGGAGGATCAATAGGAGCTTCGGTTCCTACATGGTGATATCACATAGGCATAGAGTATGTGTTAGTAAGTTTGAATGTACTACGTGTGTAGGATGCAATGTAACAAGGGATAGGCAACATAATTGAAATGCATAAACATAGGCAATTGATAGCATAATGACAATATGGCATGTATGAATGATGCTTGAAGTAGTCATGCTTATATAGAACATAATACATATTAAAGTAGAGACCATCATCATAGAGTTCATAGTTTATCAAGGTACAAATCCCTTGATTGGTTGGTGGATCGTCTCACCCTACCACCCATGGTGATTGAGGTACGAACCCCTCAATTGGTTGTCAAGGTACAAACCCCTAGACATGGTTAATTCAACCTTATGCCATGGCCTCATCGATAGAAGTCCTAAGTATCTTACCTTACGACATAATCTTTAGGTAAGAAGTGGGGTGTACTTGCCTTACGATATGATCTTATCGGGAAGAGAGATCTTGCCTTACGATATGTCCTTTTTGGTAGGTTGTACCTACCTTATGATATAATCTTTTAAGTAGGAACCATGGGTCATTCTACCTTACGGTATGGCCTTTTCGGTAGATCATCCACACCTTACGATATGATCTTTTCAATAGGAATCATGATTTGTACATTACGGCACGGCCTTTTCAGTAGGTGCCCATACCTTACGATATAACCGTTTCGGTAGGAACTACTAGTCATTCTACATTACGGCATAGCCTTTTTGGTAGAATGTTCATACAACGATATAAACTTTCAGGTAGGACTCAAAGAAATAGCTCATCAAACCATTACATTTCAAGCATCAAGAGAGGCTTCTCAATCTTCTCAAGAACACAACAACATGAAACCCAACAATCTACTTGCAATCCCATAGGTAATTTTCATGACTTCAACACATACCCATATTCATTTCATCATCCTAAAGCTACTTGACTTATAAACCATGCCATAAGCCCTCAATAACTCAAGAATCCATAACCTGACAATTTATCAAACACTTGGCGGGTGCGTAGTACTAGTGTATAATCATGCAATTCAAGAGTGGAATCGTGCTAGAAAATTCAGTGTAAAACTATCAATATATACTTGGTAACATCCTCAAACAATATACATCAAAACCCTTCATCAGATCTTATAATAGATCTTAGATTCATAGCTCAAAACATGTTAAAACAATCATAATTTCATGAAACTCCAACATAGTGTGTAGTGAAATTCATAATAAGCAAGACTCATGAGTAAATCAACTTTAAATCATGCAATTTAGGTAAAAAAGAAGCTTGGGCACCATGGGTGAAAGGACCCATTGGTTTAGACCCACATACCTTGACATTGGAGAATTCCTTGAAGAAGATTTAAATGGAGGCTTGAAACTTGGATGAATTCCTTAAGATCCGGAAGAGATTTGGACACTTGAATTTTGAGTGAAATATTAGTCTACGGGTTTGAGAGAGTATTGGGGAATGTCTTGGATGATATGAAGGTGAAATATGGCTAAGTATAGGTAATTTCACGTATGGGGAGGTTTAGGACCAAAACCCAAAACCCTTGGACCGAACTAATAAAACTGGGCACAAAAATACACTATGGCGCGCACCTGGAACGTCGTGCCTAGGGCGCGAATCTTCACTATTTTTCCCCAACTTTGGATTTTGATACGATTTCTCTAAAATCAGGGTTAGACTCATTTCCCACACAATTTTGCCGCCTGGACAAGAAGATGAAGTTGAATTTGCGATATCATGCATGAATTTTGAGATATATAAAAATTACGATTCCGAGCACTTCCAAGGCACATTTTCGGACACTTTTTGGGGTCGTTTCACGAGCTAGATGGGATTCATCCAGTGTTCCACGTGTCGATGCTGAAGAAATGTTTGGGAGATCCTGCTTTGACAATCCCTTTTGAGAGTATTGGGGTAAAGGATAGTTTGTCCTATGAGGAGATTCCAATCGAAATCCTTGACCGTCAAGTTCGTAAGTTGAGAAACAAGGAGATAGCCTCTGTCAAAGTACTACGGATGAACCAATTTGTTAAGCAAACTACGTGGGAAGTTAAGGAAGTTACGAAAATCAAATACGCGCACCTATTCGTGCCAAATGATGATGATGTCGAAGGTAATGTTTCTATCCTTAACTTAATCGAAGTTTCTATTCTTGAGTTTATGTGCTTATTCTATTCCCGAGTCCAATTAGAGGTTATAGAGGTTGATGAATAGTTGAGACTTTGAGATTTTCGAGTAAGTATTGAATGAGTCTTGAGTATACTCGTGCCTTAACTCCACTTCTACTCATCATTTGAGGACGAATGATCCCAAAGGAGAGATAATGTAATACCCAACGAAATTATTAAATTGCCCCTATAATGGAATCGTACGCATAATGCTTCTTCCTAAGATCCAATGGAAAATTCGAGACTAAATTTGCCATCAGCACAAAAAATTAAGTGGGAAATGTCCTTGACCCGATTTTAGAGCAACTAAGTTGAAAAATAAATTTTCGTAATTAATCGGAAACAGTGTCAGTCCATTCCTAAGGCGCGACGCTGACGGAACGCGAGCTGACACTTACGTTTTTTTTAAAGTTTTTGATGTAAATTGGAAAGAACAAAATTCGCGAAAATACACGTCTGCGCCCTAGTCGCGATGCTGACATGGTGTTACAGAGTGGAATTTATTTCTTTTAATTCGAGAAGGGCACTTCGGTCATTCCCCAACCTATCAAAGTCCCAAATAACATGTATATTAATCGTTTTCATCAGATTAAGGGCTTTAAAACACATTTTTCTCTAGTTTCTAAGCGAGGGTTCTTGAGAGGGAAAGAAGAGAAAGCTAGAAGTCTTGAATTTGCATTGTTATTCATCCCAGGTATGTAAGGCTAATAAAAAAACATGGGATTGTTCTCCCATGTGCCCCATTGATTGAAGTACATTGATAGATGAATGTGATGAACTCTATTTGTGAAATTCTTGAATATTTTACTGAAAATTATTCTTATGTTATGTACTTTCTTGAACTAATGATCATCACAATTTGAATTAACTTGCTTAAATATTTTATTTGAATTATTAAATATAACCTTACATGAGTTCTTTGTTGAAGTCTATAAGAATGAACTAGGGGATTGATGTCTGAGCCTTGATTGTGTAAATGTTCTTGTTATTGTGGTTTGGGTCCTAAATGGAATCTGTTGATGATGATGTTGATGAGATTGATATCCTTAAAGTCTTAAAGAGGTTGAACGTAATCTTAACAGAATGTTCCTAATCCATAGAGGTAATAGTTGATTCGATCCTTCATCCAAAAGAGACTAAATGATGAGTAACCTTGATGTTTGATGATTTATGAGCATGTTGAGTCATGGGAGGAGTATTGAGCACTGAAATCAATAAGAGTGAGTCTCACTCACACTCATTAACTACGTAACCAGCGTAGGAGAGGATTGAACTGTGAAAGCAGATGTTTCCTTAGTCCCAAAAGAGGACTTGATGGTATTATGGATACACCAATAGATACGTCCTCTACCCCGGCAAGGTACTGGATGGATGTGGCAATTACATCACTTCGTTATATCATCACCGGCTCATAGGTGATGGTTGTTAGTTAGAGAAACTTCCAGATATGTTTCATCTTGATAGTACTCTGATATTGAGTGATGATATGAGTCGTAATTGATGTTAATGTAATATTGTCTATTCCTTATTCTAAGGTGAGATGAGTACCTGATGAGTTGATGTTATTCCCTCTAATTCTGTCCATACTGTTTACTTTCATCCAATTTTACATATTGTACATTCTACCTACTAGCTCCAATTGGTGTTGCATCATTTGATGATGCAGATTCAAAAGACAGAGGACTTCAGTAGGCGAATCGTTGATGTTCAAAGCATTCCTAGTTCCAATCATTGGTGAGTCCTCCCCTGCATTTGGAGGATACCAGTTATTTTGTTTCCCTATGATTTGAGTTATTTCGTATGAGTTTGTGGTAATTATGGCCTGTCATAGTACGTTCTTAGACTGTAGAAGTAGAGACTTCATAGACATAGTGATGATGGTTGATGTTGGGGTCTTTCCCCTTTCTTACTAAATTGAGTTTTTTTTTTCTAATAATTCTATCTTATGTTATAGACGTTGTTGACTAGTCTTATGACCTAGAGCCCTTATTCTTGATGTAGATGTGATGAATAAGTAGCCCACTATTATTCATTGTTAATCCTAATGTCTTCCGCTGATGCATTGATTGAGCGAATGTGATGAGGGTAGGTGGTTCATTTGGGGACTAGCAATAGTCTTTAAGTGTCAGTTACGTCTAGGATACCATCCAGGGACGTGACAAATAATCAATTAAATTAAATAACATTTGTGTTTTATTTTTTCTGATATTCAAGCTTTGTAGATTTAACTCACAAAGCTTTGTGGATACAGAAAAACGTGAACTAGTATTTGAGTTAAATCCACAAAGCTTGAATGTGAACCAAAAAAATATTTGATGTTATTTAATTTAATCAATTAGTTAAAAAAGAAAACCAATACACTCTCCTTGGTTATTTTCCTTAAAAAATTATAGAGAAACTCTAAAAAAGAAAAAAAATTAAAAAGATGTCTATTAATTCTTTAAGAAATTTTTTTAACCGAATGGATAAACATCAATTATAAAATAAAAAATAAAAACAAAGAACAAATATAAAAATAAAAAAATTATAAAATTAGTTATTATGTTTAAATGCTACATAAAAAATAAATTTGAAAGGTTAAAATAGAACAAAGAAAAAATAAAGTGTCAAAATAAAAAATAAAATAAAGTTAGAAGGGTTGTGTATGTATTTTTAATTGGCTTTTATGTCATGTCAAGTACACTCTCCCCCATTTTGTTGATTCCTTGGATAGAAATTTCAATATGAAAATAGGAGTTGAAGGGTTAAAGTTGAACAAGGTTGAGTTAGAATGCCAAAATGAAAATTAGGGTCAAGTTTAAGGGGCTACATATGTGTTTGGCCATTTGATAACTATATTTGTTTAGTTATTACCTCTAATCAAATAATTATTGTGATTTGGATTTAACTAGAAAATAAGCCGGATCGAACTAAATCTTATATATAAAGAATATATTTTGACTTAATTTATAAACAATTCTTAATTGTATCACGATTTTTTTAATCTTTGAATATAATTTTTCAAATCAAAATTTAAAATTTTGAATTATTTAAAATTTTCTACAACCCATTGATATTAGTAAAAGAAAATTGTAATCAAAATCAAATCGATATTAATGTTGATAAACAATCAAATATTTTATTTATGATTAAAATAAGTGAAATAATTTTATCAATTACTATATATGTTAGTCCTTATTTGAAATAATTATAACACAATAAAAATTAATGTATTATTCAAACTTTCAAAGAGTTATAAATATCTCATTAACAATTAATTTTTTATTTGAAATATCTATTTTTTAAAATTACATAATTTTTCTCTTGCAAAAACTTCTGTTGTATTGATGTGACTAATTATTGGAGAACTAGATATAATCTTATTTACTTGATTATATTTTAATAAAAATTAATTATAAAATTTTGAATTCATGCTTGGTTACTACTATATTCTAAAATTTCATGTTGTGAAATTGTCAAATAAAATTTTGGAGTTGATAAAATATTCATTTGTAGTTAATATTAGCATAAAATTTAATTATCTCCTTCAATGAAGAGTTTTTTTTTTTTTAAGTACATTTTTAAAGTTATTCACTAAGAGAATCTAAAAATAATTATATTTTTTTCGTTTTGT
>JAPFFP010060071.1:0-27216 GCA_026153255.1 Solanum medicagineum | reverse complement strand
TTATCATATTGTTTTGTATGATCCTCTACATGTCGTATGCTACATATACAGTCTTACAGCTCCAATGTTATGGCCACCAAAAGAATCATCTCAAAGGTAAATGAAAGATAAAGTACTTAGTTCTGTAGGTGGTAGCCCCGAGGGGTTGAGTATAACCTAGCCAGGGGACGATCCTATCAAAGGGGGGTAGCCCGACGAGTTGAGTATAACCTAGCCAGGGACGAACCCGATATAGTTTCACCACTGATCAGTTGGTCATTTGTTTTACAGCTGTACACAGATTATACAGTAAAGGTAAAGTAATTAAAGAATGTAAAGTACATGATTCCACAGTATAACTAAAGGTGGTCCACAAGCTTACACCAGTGCATGGGTTCATTTGAGTTATTACCTTACACATAGTATATCCTACCTTACATACTCACTACATTATCTCGTACTGACGTCCTTTACGGAGGACCTGCATTTCATACTGCAGGTACAGGTGCTAGTAGATCTCCCCAGTAGGAGTACAGGATATTCAGCTGCTGTCGCCAAGCTCCAGGTTGCTTTGGGGCTTTGTATATGTCTAGAGCTTATGTTTATATTGTACAGTTAATTGAGGCGGGGCCTGTCCTGACCCTTGTCAGATGTTTCTCTTTACTTAGAGGCTTTGTAGACTATGTAAAGCAAAGTATGGTCATGTCTCGTACTTTAGACAGTGTGGCCCCAACGGCCTAGTCATATGCATTTCCTTTTTGCTTACTATCACTATTTATCTGCTTTAAGGCATGTTGAAGGTAGAAATCACATATGATATGTATAGAAAAAGCAAAGTTACAGGTTGGTTCTCCCGAGCCTTATCGGCAACGGGCACCGGTCCGCCCTAACAGGACTTTGGGGCGTGATAGAACTTACCATCAAAATGGGCCCTCTTGGCCTCATGACCCCTTCTCTTCCACAATTTCTCCCCCTCCAATTATTCGGCATAAGTCATCAAGCGGGACAAATCCATGTCACTAATCAACACAGCGGACCGGCACTACTCAGTCACAAAATCAGATACACCCATCACGAACTTATTCATTCTAGACCTCAGGTAGGCAACCAAGTGTGGAGCATATTTGGAGAGTTGGTTGAACTTGATGGCATACTCCCTCACACTCATAGACCCTTTCTCCAAATTCGTTAACTCCATCATTTTAGCCTCCCTAAGCTCAAGAGGGAAGAAACGATTGTGGAAAGCTGCCTTAAACTCCTCTCGTAGAATCACATTGTTGTTCCCCTTCTCCTCTTTCCATTGTGTACCTTATTTTACCCACCCCCTTGAGTTAGTAAGCTGCCAACTCCACCTTCTCTTCTGACCTCACACCCATGATAGCCAACACCTTGTATACCTCATAAATAAATTCTTGAGGGTCCTCATCAACCTTAGACCCATTGAAGTCCGGTGGGTTCATCCGTATAAGGTCTCTCACCCGAGATGCCAGAGTAGGAGCATGAAGGGCTTGGGCCCCTTGGTTGACTTGATTAGCTACGTATTGAGCTAGCAAACTCAGAGCATCCCGGAGCTCACCATGAGGTAGTTGTTCCTGGGTGTGCTGCCTTTTCTTTCTCTTGTGTTAGGCATGATCTAGCATAGCAAAGAATAATTATTAGGGGGAAAACCTTACCTTAATTCTTATAGCACAACATAGTGTCATAAGAAGGAAACATTTCCTAAACCGTCCCATTGGCTCTTACTCATAGTTGTGGTGCACAACACAACCATGAATAAGACTCTAATCAACATGGTGTGTTGGATGTCGAGGACCATTAACTACCTAATACTCTGATACAAAGTTTGTCATGACCCAAGCCTAGGGCATAGACGTGACATTGCAAATGGGGAACTCGAAGGGACCCCAAACAAGCCTCTCAACATAACAGATTAAAAAAATGATTCAATCTCAGACCCATTTAAATGTAGCGGATAATAACATGGCATCATTACACATCCTTGGTCGCGGAAGCAATAAAACAATAATAAAAGAGAGTAAAGAGGGGATATGGGGCTAAGGTACATCCTTTATATCACAAAACATCAAAAGAGTTAAAGGGAGTCAAGCTTATAGCATTCTTACATAACTTGTCCAACAACACCTCTAAACGTAGAACTTATCAAGGGCCAAGACAAGTAACCGAGGTCACCCTCATAGTCAAAGCATATAATAAAGAAAAGAGAGTCTATATATATAGCATAAATCAAGAGAAGTATGTCCTCAAAGTTGAGGACTCACCAACTTGCTTTGACAGATATCTCAGTAGTCACATGGTGGAGGAGGATGATCAAATGGGGCTCCGGTTCCTACATGGTAGCATCATGTAGGCATAGAGTATGCGTTAGTACATATAAATGTACTAAGTATGTAGGATGAAATGTAACAATAGATAGGCAACATAGTTAAAATGCATAATTAGGTAATAGATGAACATATAACAATATGGCATGCATGAATGGTACTTGAGGTAAACATGCTTATGTATAGGACATATTACATGTGTAGGAATAGACCATCATCATAGACCAAGCAACTTAGTACTTGGAAACTAAGGTAGACCACCCTTTAGAAGTGATTGAGGAATCAACCCCTCAATTGGTTGATGGACGTGGCCACCTTCCATCGAAAGTGATTGAGGTATCAACCCTTCAATTAGTTGATAGCTTACTATCCCCATCCGAGGCAATTGAGGTATCAACCCCTCAATTGGTTGATGGACATGACAACCCTCCATCGGAAGTGATTGAGGTATCAACCCCCCAATTGGTTGATGGCTTAGCATCCCCATCCGATGTGATGGAGGTGTCACCCCTCAATTGGCTATGATCAACACACAACACTATAGATGCTCTTCATGTAATCAACACATACGTATTATCCTTTCATCATCATAAAGTCACTTAACTCATATGCCAAATATTAGGCCTTCAACAACTCAAGATACATTAACCAGACATTTCATCAGACACTTGGTGGGTCTGCAATGCTAGTGTAAAACTATGCAATTCAAGAGTGAAATCATGCAAGTAAATTCAATGTAAAACCACCCACCAACAGTTCGTAATCCCCTCATGCAATATACATCAAAACCATTCATCAAATCTCAAGATAGATCTAAAATTCATCGCTCAAAACATGCATAAACAGTCATACTTTTACAAAACCCCAACATAGTTTATAGTCAAGTTCATAATAGAAGACCCCTAAGTAAAATCAACTTAGAAACATGTAATTTAGGTAAAGAAACAAGCTTGGGCACCATGGTTGAAAGGACCCAATGGTTGAAACCCACATATCTTGACTTTGGAGTATCCTTGATAAAGATTACAAATGGAGACTTGAAGCTTGAGTGAAATTCTTAAGATCCGAATTTAGTTTTGGCACTTGAATTTTGTGGTAAAATATTTGTCTAAGTGTTTGAGAAAGTATTGGGGAATGTCTTGTATATTATCAAGGCGAAATATGGCTAAGTATAGGTATTCTCACGCATGGGAAAACTTAGGCCCAAGACCCAAGAGCCTTGGACCGAGCAACCAAAAACAGCCAAAAAAATATACATCTGCGTGCCCTGGCTGCGTCGCCCTAGGATGGGGCAGAGCTCACTGGAAATTGATTTTTGGAAAATTGAAATTGTGATTTGATTGCTCTAAAATCGGGACGGGTTGGACAATTCCACATTCAATTTTTCGCCCTGATCAAGAATATGAAGTCGGATTTTTGATATCACGTACGGATTTTGAGATATACAAAAATTATGATTCCAGAAACTTCAGAGGCACATTTTGGGTACTTTTAGGGTCGTTTCAGTTGGATTTCTGAGTACCATTAACAACCTAGTGCTTTGATAATAAGCTTGTCACAACCCAAGCCTAGGTCCTGGACGTGACACGGCGAATGTTGAACCCGAAGAGACCCCAAACAAGCCTCTTAGAATATCAATCACGCATCCTTTGTCGCGAAAACAAAATAAACAAGAACAAGAGCTATAATAATGGGAAGTGGGACTAAGGGAAGTCTTGATAATGACAAACGCAAACAAGAGTCAAGATCGTAGCATAAATACATCATATTATCCAACAACACCTCTAACTTAGAAAGGAGCGAGGCCAAGACACTTCCCGGGCTCACCCTCATAATAATAAGTATTTAACATAAGAAGGAGTCTCAACATAACATGAAGTAAATAGATATTATCCTAGGAATCGAGGACTCACCAAAGCTTTCTCCAAGAATCGAACTAGCCACGTGGAGGAGGATGGTCAAAAGGAGTTCTGATTCCTACATGGTGATATCTTGTAGGCATAGAGTATGTGTTAGTACGTTTGAATGTACTAAGTATGTGGGACGCAATGCAATAAAGACATAAGCCAATTTATTCAAAATGCATAATCATAAGTAATGGATATATATAATCTCAACATGGCTTGCATGATCAATGCTTGTAATAAAACATACTTGTAAAACCTTCAACTTGCATAGTACATAATACATGTGCGGGAACATACCTTAACCGAATAGACCAAGCAAGCTACTACTTGGAATCCAAGGCATGTCACCCCCTCGACAAGGTGATTGAGGCATGTCACCCCTTCGACAAGGTGTCGTATAACTAGATGGATCCACTAGAAAGCCATAAGAGAGATCATGTATAATCCTATGGTGGCACATAATTTAGACACTAAGACTTTATATAAGGATCCCTTGAGTCGATCCCCCATCTTAATTCTCAATCGGTGCTAAGTCAAATCCCACGGAATAATAGACATAATCATACTTTAATCATAGCCTGAATAACTTGTAGGAGACATGATAACACGACTTGAGTAGCTCATAAACATGCTTGATCTCTAATAGTGAGCCTAACTTAAAAATGAAAATAGATAATAATCATACATGATCCCTTGCTATAACTTGAATGGCTCACAAGAGGTGAAAATCTTGAAATAGGGCTTAACCTGATACTTGCAACATCATAGATACTTTTCATGAATTCATTACATGCTTGAAATCCCTTTATCATCATAAAGTCACTTAACTTATAAATCATGTAATAATCATCAATAACTTGAGAATTCTTGTCAATGTCATATCAAACACATGGTGGGTTCATGATACTTGTTCAAAATCATGCAATTCATGAGTGAAATAATATGAGTAAACTCAATGCAAATCAACCCACCAACATGTAGTAAAACCCTTATGTAGGGTACCTTGAAATCCATCACAATTGCTTATAACAGTTCATAGTTTCATAACTCAAAACATGCATAGTCTTAATAGACAAATCAATTCATGGAATAAGCTTGAAATAGATAGTGATGCATAATCAATCAATAATTCATAAAAACCCAACATAATTTATATTCATAATCCACAATAAGAGATACCCATAGGTAATACAACTTGAAAACATGCAATTTTCATCAAAAGGGAAGGTTGGACTCCATGGGTGAAAGGGCTCATGTATGAAAACCCACATACCTTAAACTTTGAATTCTTTGAGGTGAACTTGAAGTAGTCTTAGATCTTGAAATGAGTCCTTGAGTCTAAATATTGAGTTGAAATCTTTAAATTTGAATGAGAGAATTGATAGAGTCTTAGAGAGTTTTAAGAGAGGATTTTGTGAGTTATGGAGTTGCAAAATGGCTAAGTATGTGTGATTTCACGTTTAAGTGGGCATGGGTCTATGAACCCAATGCCCTTGGCCGAAACAAAAAAACAAGAAAAATAATACACTGGTCCGCGTCCCCGGCGTGTCGTGGACCAGACGCAGACCTGGAATTACACAGTGGCATGCCCCAGGCGCATCGTGCCCTGGGCGCGGACAACCACTAAAGTCGCAAAATTAATGAAAATGGTCTTCTAAAATCCGGGTAAGACCCATTCCCCACTCAATTTTGGCCCATGATCAAGAATATGAAGTCAAAATTTTGAAATCATGCATGAATTTTGAGATATATGAAAATTACGATTATGGGGCATTTCGAAGTACATGTCGGGCATTTCAGATGGTGTGAAAAATGACTCCCTAGAATCTGAAAGTCACTATACCAAAACTCTATTTAAATATCCAACATAAGGAGATGCAACCATAGCAAAATTATAAACCATAAAAATCAAAACTTCTGAGTCTGAAATAAATGGACTAAGAGAATGAATGAATCCATGTTAGCGCGAAAGAGCTGGCTCAACCATGAATTTTGAATCAGAAATCTCCTAATTAAGATCCATCAGTAGCCATCTAAAGATGCCCTATACTTAACAAAGAAAACATAAGTGCAATATCAGTAGATAAAATAGTAATGTAGTGGTAGGATTTAGGGGATATTCCAACAAGAAAAATATATATAGCTAACTACAACATAGTAAAACCACACATATACATGAAACATAGGCATTTTACCAATTCACTTCCATCATGCAATTCATGCTCAATTTATCAATTCCACACTAATAATTTTAAGCAATAATTAGTGTGACGAAATATGACACTCAATTCAATGTTCTATTTGAATATGATATTCGATTCAATAATGTGTTAGAACTTGACACTCAATCCAATAATATATTAGAACATAAAACATGATCCAATAATGTATCAGAATGTGACAGTCGCCAATCACAACTGCAACCACAATGAAGGTTTTACAACTTAGCCAATTCAAGTAACAAGTTTAATTCCATGCAATTTGATTATAGGTAATAATTTATTAGGTTCATTCCATCATTCACTATTCACAAAAGTGCAAGTAGTACTAATGAAGTGGTTAGCAAGCACATAAAAACGTGATTTCAAATCATCAACTACCTCAAAACAAGTCTTAAAATTTTATATAGGATTGGAACTTTTCCCTTTTCCAATGTTTTGTCTTATTCTTGTCTAAAAACAAGTATAAGAATCAACAAACAGTGGCACAAAATGTTTGCATTATACAAAATCCTAATTCAAAGCCACTTTCATGATCATCTCACTTAACTAGGGATTTTTTCCACCATTAATTTCATGTCAAAAACTTCCCTAAGAAAATTCCCACAGATTCTAAGATCTAGGAATCAAATTACAAGTTAGAGAAATGATTAACTTATCTTTTTTGAAGGAACAGGTGAAAACTGGAAAAACAATGCCCAAAGTTGCTTATGGTTTCTCAAGAACAAAGTGAGAGGGAAAAAAATTATCTTGGATCTTTTCTGACTTAAACTCGCAACTCTCCAGCCATGGTAGCCACTTATCCCACCATGTCGGGTTGGCCAGAGACAAAACCTTGGAGTATATATATGCATCCCAAACCTCCATTTCGAAATACACCTCAAACCATGAAGTTCTATAATCAACTCTTTGCACCAAATCAATTCTAAGAGTTCTACTCGCTTGAATCTGATTCTGTAAAGCCATACAGACTTAGGATCAAACTCCACTACCGGGTCACCAGAGTTCACCTAACTCAAATTTCATCCAAGTTTAGCCTAGGTTCACGATTTTCAAGTTAATACTGAGAAAATATTTTGCCCAAATTCTTTTCCAATTAACCTATCCATAACGATGGGAATAAGTTGTTACAATAAAGTTTGTAGTTACTATGATTTCTAATGTTTGATGTGGTTCCGGTTTTTGTAACTTCAAATGATGAATATCATATATAGTATTAATTGTTATGTAATACAACGCTGTATATTATCATCAAGGATTTGGTAAATAAATGCACAAATTAGGGGTTTAGAAGAGTAAAATCACAATTTGATGTTAAAAACTTAAATTTGATAATCATTTAATTAATTTTTAAACAACAAAGAGAAAGAAAAGGAGATTTAGAGTAGATCCAATTATATCATTTTTTTCAATATCTCGTCAGGTTCCAACTAGTGTCGGTAAAGTGAATTACTTCCAAAAATACAGTATTCCTTTTTTTTTAATTGTCATAATTTTCTTTTTAATAGTCAAATGATATAAACTTTGACTAATATTTATGATATATTTTCTAGCATATCAATATGAAAAAAGTTATAATATATAATACTTTTCATATAGCTTTTAAATATTAAAATTTTATATTTTATCAATTTAATTTAATTTTAAAAATTAGTTAAATCTGCTCTCGGTAAAATGCAACATGACAATTAAAAAAGATAAAGGAGGGAGTATTCGATATTTTAGAACAACAACAAACTGCATGTTTATTGCTTTTTCATTTTCTCGTAGTCTATATTTATTGTTAAAATTTTTGGATGCTAATTGAATGAGACGTATTAAAGGGTAGCTATGCAAATATTTTTATGATTAATTTTTCAAGGAAATGTATGCAGAAGTCTCAAGAAAATAGATAATATGAACCTTTGTATAGTATTATTTTCTTATCTATGGGATATAAGGTTATGTACTCGATTATAGGGAGAGAGAGAAATACAAAACTTGTTGATTATAATTTATAACTAATCAAAGTATGAACATAAGAAGTTCAAACTGCAATTAATTTCATAGTCAATGCTGTTTATTTCTGCTGTAAACCAAAGTGATTTGACTAAATTCAAAGCTTGTCAATATTTATTTGGTTAGGCCTATAGATTTGGTCTTTGATTGTCGCCGCAACGTACAACATGTTTACGAGGAAGGAAGCATAATTAATTTGTTCAATTACTTTTCTCTTGCTTCATTAAATTAATAAACTATTTACTTATTTACGTCCATTTACTTTTGCTATTATATACTATTTAATATTTAATACATTTCTCAAAACATTGAATTTAATATATTCAAAAATTAATATAGTAATACTATTCTTACCATTTATTACTTCTTAAGGTGTGAGCCAAGTTAAAATAGTGGACAATTATTGTTCAATAGAAAACATATATTTTATTAGACAGATGTATATGATCTTCATACTCCTTCCATTTAAAAAAATGATATTTTTACTTTGTCATTTCGTTTCAAACTGACTATAACTAAGAAGGCATTTATTTATTTTTCTTCTAATTTCACCCTTATTTAAATAGAATATGTTTTATATGACCAATGTAAAGTATTGAAAGAGCTACAATCACAGGATAGACGTAAAATTGCATTTACAATATTTTCTTCATATTTTACAGGAATTTGATTGAATATGTTGTTATTAATAAGTCATTAAGAACTACTATTTCTTTTTGAGCATCTCTAATTATATTTTTTGAAAGATATTTTCAAGTGATTTTCCTACCTAACAAAACTTTTTAAACTTTGTAGCTACATAATTGAATGCGGGTCCCTTTAATTTCGGCTCTGATTTTGGTTTTTTTTCCCCTCACAATTTTCCAGTTTTCCCACGTAGTTTCTTCGGCTCCGCCACTCGCCTCTTTCTTATCTCTCAATTGATAGATGCAAGCCATTATTTTTAATTGTTTAATTTTTATATAAGTTGGATAAAGAATGGAGAAAAAGGTTGAGACGACAATAATAATAAATTTAATGTGGTTTCATAAATAGAGTTCAAAGAAAATAATGCATGTAGATTTAACTTTTTTTCATAAAGAATGACACATACATATGATATACAAGTGACATATAATTATATATATATCCTACACATATGCTACATTATATCATGTGTAATAATATCATATATATGTTATATACGTGTTATACATATGATATGCATGAGACTACAATGTTCTTCAACCTTGAAGATCAATCTGAAATTAATCAATGAAGGCTAACTCTGATTCTATACATTTCAATAATTAAAGTAATAAATAGTAAATTTCAACTTTGTTTAATAGTTTCCAGCAACTACTAAGCTCAAAATAAGTTTCCAACAAGTTTTTGTCAGTCCAAAAATAGTCTTCGAATGAATCTTAAGTTTTCAGGAGGTCTGTAGCTTAGTTCTTCAATGACTTAATTATTTTTAGAATTTGGTTTCCTGAAAATCTGGGAGGAATGATGATGAAAGAGAAGATCTTTAAATTTCTAATTTTGTGAAATTGAGGTTGCATACCTATACTGTAATAATATATTAAAAGTGCGAACGCCTTTATTTTGAACTATTTTGTCTCCATTAAAAAATTTTGTTTTGGATAAAATTGTCTTTACATGATTTTTCTTCAATTATTATATCATTATTTTAATAGTACTGAACATTGGCTATAACAAACATAATACAAATTAAATTGAAAAAAATTTCTTAGTTATTTCTACAAGGAGAATTTTTTCCAATTAAAATAGATTTGATTCAAAAAAAAAAGTGATAAAGCTTTCAAAATAATATGCAAAAAAGCTTTATAAAAACACAAAAAGTTCACAAAAATAGGAGAAATTTTTTTCAAAAACACGTCCACATAAAAATAGACCAAAAATATAGGGAAAAAACATTAAAAATAAAAAATTTAAAAAAACGCTACTCCGAAAATGCAAAAAAGTCCACAAGGGAAAAAAATTCAGAAAAAACGTGAAAAGAATAACCCCCAAAATACGCAACAGAAAACGTAAGACACACAAAAATCTACTCTCAATTTTTTTACAAAATAGATTTTTGTTTAAAAAGACTTTTATTCATAATAAAATAAATACATAAAATTTATTAAAAACGTCCCCCAACTTGTCCAAAGTTATTGATTTCGTCCCTAAACTATTGATAGGCGTAAAAACACCCCCTAACTTGACGAAACAGGCTCAATTAAACCCCTCCCATTTGGTGTGTTGTGCACGCACCACACTTTGACTTTTTTGACTGATGTTGCATGCACATGTATATTTATTCAACAAAAAATAAAATAAAAATAATTATTATTTCTGAAAAATATTATTTCTACAAAATAGCTTTCCCTGGAAAATATTTTTCTGAAAAATGAGTTGATTTCTAACTCATTTTCTTATATTTGATTGGTAAGTAGAAAATATTTTTTATTGTTTGGTTAATAAACGAAAATATTGATACGCCCAAATTTACACTCCAAAAAGAATAGTAAAGCGGTCGTTGATCAAATCTAGAACTAAACCAGAGTTGAGGTCAGTCCCACAGGGAATGCCTGAGAATAAATCTATTAGCACCGTTTTCAGATGTAATATCTATTCCCGAAACAAAAGTGCATAATAGGGGGATTTTGATTTTTATAAATTAACTTACTAAAATAAAGTAACAAATGAGTGCAAAAACAATTGGATTTTAGACAATTAATGCAAAGCGAGGATTGTGTTTCCCATGACATCTAATGCGATAGCCAAATCTAGTGGTAAACTCGTTTAGGATTACGTATACAAAATCTAACAAGTTATATAACATCTAATTCACCTCTCAGTCCTTCTTAGATGCATATCATTCATCACCTTTCGGTCTCAGAATGTATACTTACTAACTCTTGTTGTCAACCCCGGGAATACTCTCACCTTTCGGTCTAAAGTACTTAGACTAGGTTAAAAACCCCGAATTTCCGTCGTAGAACTCTTTTCCTAATCAAAACATCCCTTTCGAGTATGTAATGAATAAAGGTTTACCCTAATGTGTCGACTGATCAAGAAAGAAATTAAATGAAGATTACTATGATATATACGCTAATCAATCACAAAATTTACCCCATATTCATCTATCTTATCGATTTGTCATGGTTCCTACAACCGTAGTAAATAATAAATAGAATTCATAATGAAAAACGTAATATTGAAGAATTAGAGAATCCACAGATCACAATCTTAAATAAGATAGTAGAAATTCACAAGATTCAATGGAATTACAAGCAAAATCGTATTTTCTTGAGTTTTCTATCTCCAGTCGTCCAAGACTAACTAAAAACGAAATAAAAGTATTATTTATATACAAGAAAAACCTAATCTGATTTAAAATAGGAAAAATCCCGTTGGCATGGACATGGGCCACCACATGACTCGTGTAACGGTTTACGGACCGTCAAACGGTCCGTGTGGCTATACCTGGGCTTTCAAAACTTGCTCCGCTGCGTCACCCTCACGTGCGGGTAAATGGCTCGTGTGGCTGTTCGCGGACCGTATCATCCCCCTTCAACTTTTCACGATTTCAATCATTACCACAGCCCATGTCACGAATCGTGGTTGGTCACACGGCCCATGAAAAGCCTCGCCAGCCACTACTTGTCTATTGTGCATGAGTTTCGATGGTGATTTGCACTTACTTCACTTTGACAGCAGGGGGCACGACTCGTCTCGCTTCCTACGGTCCGTGAAACGTGTCATGGGACATGCCTTGATTTCCTGTGCCTCTTTTTCTCTCCTTGTCACTGCCATCAACCACCAAGTGTGAGGCCATGATGGGCCTCATGGTCTGTGTGGAAGTACACGAGCCGTGTAGGTCCCCAGGTGCCCACACTTGGTTCCATTTTTTCTCCTTATACTCATCATTAAGCTCTTTTTCATCCTTTTTCCTATAGTTTACCCATTTCTCCGTGCCTTAGTTATTTTTTCTGAAAAATCACAAAACCAAACATTAAAATAACAAACTTGCTTGAGAATGAGCAATAATCTTCTTTTTAAAGAGTTATAAGAGTCGTATTTTTACGACTCATCAACACCCTCAACTTAGAATGATTTTTTGTCCTTAACCAATGGCGACTCGACCAAACAAAGCATAAAGACAAGTGCTCACTCAGACTGTGAATTTCCTCACAACTTTCAACACATATGCCCAGATAACAAGTTTAACAATGTCCTCACCCCTCAAACGGACCCACAAAGATTTAGAAAAACATCATGCATGCATGGTTAGTCCACATATGATCAGGAATAAAGACACCCTAGTTGAGTTAGCAACCAATTAATGCAAAAGATAGTGACCTCACTACAAAGAAGTTTCACTCTCAAGATAAGCATGTAAAGCAGAGACTGGAATGTAGTCACTCACTCTTAGAAATGACTTTTAGGACACACACGTATCGATCATAAACTTAACCTTATTTTCACCACTTTAACTCTTGAATGACCTTTCTATGATTACATTAGGACTTTTGTGGCTTGTAGCATAGGCTCAAGCTTGGGTGAGGTACATTTAGGATTCAAGTGACTAAAAGGCCTCTCTCGGACACTTATTTTAACTCAGCCATTTGCATTTTGGTTGTCAACCTTTATTGCCCCCATTTCTCCCTTTCTATAGAACAAGAAGTGATTTCGTGCTCATTTACTCATTTTTATTCTTTTTTTTTTTTGCTCATTAATCTTGATCACAATCACAACCCATTTCTTTTTCTCCTTTTATCACTTTATTTTTTTCCACACTCATTTTTCCATTCTCCCTACACTCGTGATCCTCAACTTAAGCCTTTGGCTTGGATCAAGGTCCACAATATCTTTCTAAGGGACCAGGGCCAATATAAGCCAACCTCAACTTAGGCTTTTGACCTAGGCGGAGGTTCACAATATCCTTGGAGATACAAGGGCAAAAGATCAACAGATAGATTGGGGAAGTGAATTTGGGTGATTACAAAGAAAGGGTCCATTTAGGCTCAACTTTTGGTTCAAGAGGTACAATTTCATTTGGTTGGTAAATTTTCGGCTAAGTGACTTGTCAACAACAACGGCCTAAGATCACATCCTAATCTAGTCATTCAATTATTTTAGTGGGACTAACCAGGAAAGCCTATCTCACAAGCGCGTCGACTGAATTATGCAAATAGCTCGCACACACATAGGACATCTTCTACACTAATTAGTACTAAATCACATAGACATGCATCATTTATCAGAATGTCAACCTTACACACACGATACTTACCAGCAATCATACAAGTTAGTCAGGGTGAGATGCCAACACATATAACTTTAACACTGTCAACATGGAACATTACAAAGATCAACACAAGGGCTATCCTAGACTTCTGTGAACACTTATATTTACAAAAACATTATGACTTAAGCATGTCAGTTCTACTAGATGATACACTTGAGAGAAAAGAAATATGGCAAAAAAAACTCTGAAGTGACAGGATGCTCTACCCCCCACCCCTCCCAAAAAAGACAGTATAGTGTCCTCACTATACCATAACACGAATAAATGAACATATAGGGGATATAACCTACCTGGAAAGCCCTAAGTGTCAACAGTGTTGGTGGGACCAGACCCTCCTGTGAAACGACCCCAAAAAGTGCCCAAAAATGTGCATCGGAAGTGTCCTGAATCATAATTTCCATAAATCTCAAACTCTGTGCGTGATATTGAAAATCCGACTTCATATTCTTATTTAGGGGGAACAATTGAGTGGGAAATGGGTCTAACCCCAATTATAGAGCAACTGTATCAAAATTCAAAAATCCACAACTTGTAATTTCTAGAGAAGAATCGTGCCCCAGGCGCGACGCGCCAGGGGCGCGCCGTAGTGTAATTTTTAACCAATTTTTCCTTTCCGATCCAAGGCCTTTAGGTCTTAGGCCTAAACCTCCCCAGACGTAAAAATACATATACTTAGCCTTATTCCGCCTTCATATTATTCAAGACATTCCCCAATACTCTCTCAAACCCATGGACTAATATTTCTTTAAAAATTCAAGTGTCCAAATCTCTTTCGAATCTTAAGGAATTCATCTAAGCTTCAAGTCTCCATTCAAATCTCATTCAAGGAATTCTCCAAAGTCAAGGTATGTGGGTTTCAACCATTGGGTCCATTCATTCATGGTGCCCAAGCTTCTTTTTTAACTAAATTGCATGATCCTAAGTTGATTTACTAATGGGTTTTACCTATTATGAATTTGGATATGTTGGGGTTTCATAAACTTGTGACTGTTTGAACATGTTTTGACCTATGGATCTACGGTCTATTATTTGATTCGATGAAGAGTTTTGATGTATATTGTATGATGGTATTGCCAAGTATTGGTGGGTGGTTTTACATTAGATTTTCTTGGATGATTTGACTTTTGAATTGCTTGGTTTTACACTAGCATTGCACACCCACCAAGTGTTTGATAAAATGTTTGGTTAATGTAATTGAGTTGTTGAAGGCCTAATGTTTGGTATATGAGTTAAGTGACTTTATGATGATGAAAGACATGTGTATATCTGTTGAATTCATGAAATGTGGTTATGGTGTTGCAAGTTGATGGCCTTGTTAAGGGGGTATCAAGCCTCAGTCACCTTGTTGAGGGGGTGTCAAGCCTCGGTAGCCTTGTTCAGGGGGTATCAAGCCTCAATCACCTTGTCAAGGGGGGTATCAAGCCTGGTAGCCATGTTAAGGGGCTGTCAAGCCTCAATCACCTTGTCAAGGGGGTGTCAAGACTCGGTTGCCTTGTTGAGGAGGTATCAAGCCTCAATCATCTTGTCGAGGGATGGTATACCCGTACTACTAATTGAGGGGTATGTACCTCAATCACCCTTTCAAGGGAAGGGGTCCCTTGGAGTTCGAGTAATGGAATGTTTGGTTTATGGTGATGGTCTATTCCTTCAAATATATTAGGCTCTATATAAGCATATGATTTTACTAGCATGTTTATTTCAAGTATCATTCATGAATGTCATATTGTTATATGATCATTAATTATGCATTTTGACTATGTTGCTTATTTATTGTTGCATTGCATCTTACATACTTGGTACATTCAAACGTACTAACCCATACTCTATGCCTACATGATATTACCATGTAGGAATCGGAGCTCCGTTTGAACATCTTCCTCCTCCACGTGGCTAGATGGTATGTTCAAGTTAGCTTTTGGTGAGTCCTCGTGTCCGGGGACAATATCTATCTTCTCTCATGCTTGTTTTTAGACTATATCTTGTATATTTGGATTACCTATTGTCATTATCATGAGGGTAAGCCTGGTTGCTTGTCTTGGCGGCCGCTAAGTTCTATGTTTAGGTGTTGGTGGACAAGTATGTAATGTCGCTATAAGCTAGACTCTCTTTGACTCTCTTGATGTTTTGTGAAATGAAGGTTTTACCATACTCCCTATGCCCTTATTTCTACTCTTTTATTGTTGTTTAATCGCTTGCGTGACCAAGGATGTGTAATGATATGTTAAGAGCTTACTTGGGGTTCTTTTGGGTCCCTCATGTGTTGTGTCACATCTAGGCCCTAGTTTGGTCATGACAAATTTTGTATCAAAGCACTAGTTTGTTAATGGTCCTCGGCATCCAACACACCGCGTCGATTAGAGTCTTATTCATGGTTATGAAATATGCCATGACTGTGAGTAAGAGGTTATGAGGCGTTTTAGAAAATATTTCACTTCTTCATGGTCTATGTCATGCCTTAGTTGTAACCTAGGTCCTTTTCCCCTAATGAATGTTCTTTGCTCTTCTAGCTATTGACCATGCCGCTACAAACAAGAAGACCAAGGAGGGGTCATGCACCGATGGGACATCTGGCTTATCCCGCTCCTCAAGCTCCTCAAAGGGAGGGGTCATCGAGATTAAGTTCCAGAATACTATCACCATGTTGGCCCATGTTGTGGCCAATCAAATCAACTAAGGGGCCCAAGCCCTTCATTCTCTCACCCCGGCCTCAAGGGTAAGGGACTTCACTAGAATGAATCCATCGGAGTTCCATCGGTCAAAGTGGATGAGGATCCCCAAGAATTCATCAATGAGGTGTACAAAGTGTTGACTATCATGGGGGTGACTTCGGAGGAAAAGGCGGAGTTGGCAGCCTAACAACTAAAGGGGGTGGCTCAAATTTGTTTGTGCAATGGAAGGTGGAGAGGGGAAATCATGATGATATTCCTTGGGAGGATCTTAAGGCAGCACTTCTCATTCGATTCTTCCCTCTTGAGCTTATGGAGGCCAAAATGATGGAGTTCATGAATTTGAAGTAAGGTCCATGAGTGTGAGAGAGTATGCCCTCAAGTTCAACCAACTTTCCAAGTATGCTCCACAATTGGTTGCCGATCCGAGGTCTAGAATGAGTAAGTTTGTGATGGTTGTATCCGATTTGGTGAATGAGGAGTGTCATGCCTCTATGTTGATAAATGATATGGATTTTTTCCACCTCATGACTTACGCCAAACAACTTGAGGGGGAGAAGCTCAAGAAAAGGAGAAGTGAGGGGTTCAAGAGAACTCGATTTGATGGCGATTTCCAAGGACAAGAGTCCGACGATGCTCCAAACAAGAGGTTGGATTTTGATAGGGTGTCTAACTCAAAGTGGCAAGGTGGCAATGATGAACTAATTCTAAGTGTCCGAGGTGTGGGATAAACTATGGAGGCCCATGCTTGAGGAAGACCAATGTTTGTTATGGTTGTAGTGAAGTGGGTCACAAGCTAGTTGATTGTCCATATGCTCGAAGAAGGCGTAAGGGTGGTCAATTTCAAGAACAAGATGGACATGTGAACCAAGAGGCCCAAGGTGGCCAAGGGGGTGCTCCATGATATAATCAGTTCTATGTTCTTCAAAGAAGCCAAGGGGTAGATGAGGCGCCCGATGTTGCTACCGATATGTTAAAGTTTCTTTTGACCATGATGTGTATGCATGGGGAGGTTAGGGTGTCCCTATTCCTTCCATTATTCCTTTAGTTGCTAATGGGCTTCATCTGTGTTCCGGATTGTTATGTGGACTTTTTGGTGTCTACCCCATTGGTGAGTCTATTATTGCTAGAAAGGTCTATAGAAATTGTCTGTGGTCATGTTGCATTTAGCTCTTTTGTTTTTTATTTTTTTTATTTTTTTTACATTTAGGTCTTGACTTATAATTTTCTTGGATTAGATATAGTAGATTTTGATGTCATTCTTGGGATGGATTGGTTACTTGTATATTGTGTCTTCATTGGTTGTAGAACCCGTAGGGTCAAATTCCAATTCCCTTTTAAACCCGTACTTGAGCGATAGTGAAGGGGTAAGTCCATTTCTTGTCTTAAGGTACAATTGACCTCTAAAGGTTGCATTTATCATCTTGTAAGAGTTGGGGTGTTGAACCAAAGTTATTTCTATTGAGTCAATTCCAGCGGCCAATGACTCCTTGATGTCCTTTTCCATATTTTGAGTTTGGAGTAGTGTCTTTTAGTGTGACTAGTACACCGGTTATGTCTATAAGGTCTCATGAATAGGGTCTTTAAACCCTACCTTGACATATTGTGGTGGCCTATAGTGATGAAGTATTGATTTATTTTGAGCATGTGAATCATATAGGGGTAGTGTTGCAAATCCTGGGGGGTGAGAGGTTATTTGCTATATCAGACGAGTGTGAATTGTGGGTAACAAGAAGGTGGTTAGAGCTCCTTAAGGATTATGATATGAGTGGGCATTATCACCCCGGTAAAGCTAATGTTGTGATCGATGCTCTAGGTAGGGTGTCTATACGTAGCCTAGCATGTGTTGATGGTGATGACAAAATGTGACTAGAGAGGTCCATCGGTTGGCTAGAATGGGAGTTTGGTTGGAAGAGGTTAGGTATGGTGGTGTAGTGGTGGCTAATGGTTTTAGATCATTCTTGGTTGATGAGATGAAAGCAAAGCAAGACTTTAACCCCACCTTGTTAAAGTTGAAGACCTTGGTGAGAGATGATAAAGTGGAGGTTTCTCCCAAGGGGGAGATGGAATCAATAGGTATTAAGGTAGGCTATGTGTGCTTGTGTTGATGATTGGGTTCACTTGGAAGTCCCACCCATGAAGGGTGTGGTTCGGTTTGGCAAAAAAGGAAATTGAGTTTATGGTTTTTGGGTCTTTATAGAATGTTGAAGAGGATTGGTAAAGTTGCATACGAATTGGAGTTTCCTATGAATATGGATATGGTTTGTCTGGTTCTTCATGCATCTAAGTTAAGGAGATGTGTTGGTGACTCAAGTGTTATAGAACTCTTTGGGGTTGTGGCGTTATAGAGGATGGTTGGCTTAAGAGGAGGTCCCAGTGGAAATATTGGATGGATGGGTGGAAAAGTTGATTAATAAGAATGTAGTGCTCGTCAAGGCCCTTTAGAAGAATCGCCAAGTCGAAAGTGTCATTCGGGGAGCCGAAGAGGGCATGGAGAAGCAATAAACATACCTCTTTATTCTATTCAACCTTATGACAACAATCAAGTCCTTTTTATGCTTCTAAGTCTTAAGCTTCAACCCTTATGTCTTTTGCATGCAATCTATGTTTAAATTGACAAGTTCATGATATTTTGATACTTATATTGAGATTTTTGAAGTGATGTTTAAGTCCATTGTTGCATTCTCGTGTGGGTTGAAATTATCTTGCTTACTTCTCTTATGTACATTTCTTTGACATTCAGGATGAATGTTCCCAAGGGGGATATATTGAAACGACCCCAAAAAGTGCCCGAAAATGTGCCTTGGAAGTGCCCAAGTTCGTAATTTCTATATATCTCAAAATTCCTGCATGATATCAAAACTCCGACTTCATGTTCTTGTTCAGGGGGCAAACATGAGTGGGAAATGAGTCTAATCCTGATTTTAAAGCAACCATATGAAATTTAAAATTCCACAATTTGGGTCTTAGGCCTAAACCTCCCCATACGTAAAAATACTATGCTTAATCTTATTTCACCTTCATATCATTCAAGACATTTGTCAATACTCTCTCAAACCCTTAGACTAATATTTCTTTCAAAATTCAAGTGTCCAAATATCTTCCGGACCTTAAGGAATTCATCCAAGCTTCAAGTCTCCATTCAAATCCCCTTCAAGGAATTCTCCAAAGTCAAGGTATGTGGATTTCAACTATTGGGTCCATTCACCCATGGTACCCAAGCTTCCTTTTTACCTAAATTGCATGATTCTAAGTTGATTTACTTATGAGTTTTACTTATTATGACTTTGACTATAAACTATGTTGGGGTTTCATAAACTTGTGACTGTTTGAACATGTTTTGACCTATGGATCTATGGTCTATTGTTTGATTTGATGAAAGATTTTGATGTATACTGCATGATGGTATTTTCAAGTATTAATTGGTGGTTTAACATTGGATTTTCTTAGATGATTTGACTTTTGAATTGCATGGTTTTACACTAGCATTGCACACCCACCAAGTGTTTGATAAAATGTTCGGTTAATGTACTTGAGTTGTTGAAGGCCTAATGCTTAGCATATGAGTTAAGTGAGTTTATGATGATGAAAGGCATGTATATATTTGTTGAATTCATGAAATATGGTTATGGTGTTGCAAGTTGATGGCTTTATTGAGGGGGTATCAAGCCTCAATCACCTTGTCAAAGGGGTGTCAAGCCTCGGTGGTCTTGTTCAGGGGGTATCAAACCTCAATCACCATTTCAAGGGGGTATCAAGCCTCGGTGGCCTTGTTGAGGGGATGTCAAGCCTCAATCACCTTGTCGAGGGGATGTCAAGCCTCGATTGCCTTGTTGAGGAGGTACCAAGCCTCAATCATCTTGCCGGGGAATGGTATGTCCGTACTACTAATTGAGGGGTATGTATCTCCATCACCATTTCAAGGGAAGGGGTGCCTTGGAGTTCGAGTAATGGAATGTTTGGTCTATGGTGATGGTCTATTCCTACAAATGTTTACCTTCAATATAAGCATATGATTTTACTAGCATATTTATTTCAAGTATCATTCATGCATTTCATATTGTTATATGATCATCCTTTGCTTAATTATGTATTTTGACTATGTTGCGTATTTATTGTTGCATTGCATCTTACATACTTGGTACATTCAAACGTACTCACACATACTCTATGCCCATATGATATTACCATGTAGGAATCGGAGCTCCGTTTGAACATCTTCCTCCTCCACGTGGCTAGACAGTCTGTTTAAGTTAGCTTTTGGTGAGTCCTCGTGTCCAGGGACAATATCTATCTTCTCTCATGCTTGTTTTTAGACTATATATTGTATATTTGGATTACCTATTGTCATTATCCTGAGAGTGAGCCGGTTGCTTATCTTGGCCGCCGTTATGTTCTATGTTTAGAGGTGTTGTTTGACAAGTATGTAATAATGCTATCAGCTTGGCTCTCTTTGACTCTCTTGATGTTTTGTGAAATGAAGGTTTTCCCTTAGTCTCTATGCCCTTATTTCCACTCTTTTATTGTTGTTTAATCGTTTCCACGAGGAAGGATATGTAATGATATGTTAAGAGTCTTGCTTGGGGTTCGTTTAGGTCCCCCATGCGCCATGTCACATCTAGGCCCTAGTTTGGGTCGTGACATCCTGGGGGGTCTCTATTAGCATATGTAGCACCAGGTCCAAAGGTGCTACTGGAGCTTCCTGCCATTTTGCCTCGCTCGCTAGCCACTTTCGTTTTGCCTGTTCGGCTGTTGCTCGGCGCTTGGCCTTATTGGCCTTGCGCATCTGCCGCTCTTATTCTTTCTATGGGTCACAAGGAGGACTACTTTGGTGGCAGCGTCACTTACCCTTGTCCTTTCTCCTGGGCTGATCAGTAGGTGGCCCAGGTGTATCAGTTGGGGTGGGTGGAACGCCCCATACATCATCCAAAACCAACATCGTGGGGACATTGAACCGGCTCATGCACGATTTTAGAGGCGAGCCGGTGTGGGGGTCTAGTACTATGCAGTCAATTGAGCAATCTGGGCCTTCATATCATTCACCGTCTGAACCAGATTCTTTATTTTGTCCCCAGATGTACTCCCAAACATGCTATGGAACTACCCCTCCAGAGTGTTGACTTGGCCTTGAAAAGTGGTGATTCCGGTCAGAAGAACTTGACGTTGGTCCACCACCCGCTGTGAATGAGACTAGACTACAAGTGGAATCCGTTCTACAATCTGGTCAATAATGGTGTGTATCTGCCGCTAGTCTGCCACCATTCTGGCCAAGAACTCGTAGGGCATATATGCATACCCTTGCTGCACTAGAGGAGATGCACCACTACCCTCGGGCCCACCACTTGATGGTGGGGTGGTGGTGTAGTCCTCAAATGTCAAGGTTTGCAATGGAGATGTGGAGGAGAAGTTTATCGGCCCCCCTAGCGAACGTGTTCTATGCTTCATGAGAGGGTTTTGGACATCCTTAATCAAGGCAATGTTGGCTACGCCCTTGGGAGCTATTTTCTTGTCCAAAAAGTGAGTAGTAGGAAAACCGGCCTGTTTGCAAAGGGAACGAACCAGGCACAAGAAGGGCATGCCAGCTCTCTCAGATAAGGCCCGATCCCGCATATCAACAGCAATAATTCAGCCCACATTTACTCCGTATCTGGACATTAGGAATGCTATCAGAGAGGCATGTGAAGGTTGGAGTAGATTCTCGTTTCCTGTGGGCCGAAGCCTAGCCCGCACCACCAACCACTAAAATTTTTCAACAAATATTAGAGATGCTTTGGTGATAGGACACTTGGGATTTGTAACCCAAGGTGCCTTCGCCCCCTGAATGGCGATTCTCTTTACAATCCATCCCAATAGTTCAGCCCAAGATGACGAATCAGACATCCGCCCCTCATCCATATCCGTATGTGTCTATCCATGAGTTGTCCATCTGGAGGAGCTTGGTAATCTAGCCTAAAGAGGAATCGGGTGATGGTGTTTTCTGAAATATCCGCATGTAATCGCGAGGACCTAGCAAGTGCGACCTGTTTCTTCACCTTCCTTGACTGGGTACCCTTTATAGAGTACAGTATTGTAGCTGCATAATTAGAATAGAACTCCTCTACTATAGCGGGCCCATAGTGCAAAGGTAGTTGCGCCATCCAACCAAACTTATATGAGTTAAAAGTATCTCTGATTTTTGAAAAGTTGTCAAGTTGGTCCATGAGGACCCGAACCTCCAAAATGACCGGCCGCCGTAAGGACCCCCCCCCCCCCCGGAAACCTTTAGTAAGTCCATTAGTGTAGATATCCTTAGCTCGTGGGACTGTCCAATGGCCCACTCAGAAATACAATAAGTGCCCTGGTAGTTTTTGGGTCCGTCGTCATAAATAGCCTCGTCATCATTATCCCAAAGTTCGATCTCATTTGCCTGCTCCTCAGTGTCGTGACCCGCAGCCTCCAGAGTTTCCCCCTGCTCTTCTTGGACCCAAGTATCCTCCTCTTGTTCAGGGGCGTCCGCCTCCTCCGCCACTCCCATAGAAGGAGCCCCCTCCTCAGACTGGGGAGCTCTGTGTCGACCTGCTGCACGGGCCCATGTAGTACGAGAAGAGTAAGGGGAGACATTGCCCGTATACCAAACTTCGGACCCACTGGAGGAGTCATCACCTGAGTCACCCCCAGCTTGATGTCTAGATGAAATAGTTGGGGAGCCATGGAAGCGTGACACAAGCTCGTTCCTTCACTAAGTCTGACTAATCTGCGGCGTGGACCCATAGTACCTGCAAGTGCCACAAATGAATACAATTCGTTAGAAATTATTACACAAGCAGGTTAATGCACTAACGAGTACTTAGACTTCCCTTGTGCCATAAAAGTAATAATAACCCTTAAGAGTGGCATCACCCAGTCTATTATAGGGCCATTGTGCTTAAGGAACATATGCAAATTGAAATTAAAATCGACCTAAGTAAAATAATGCAGATGGAACAGGGTGAATGGGACCTTACATGGGTCGTGTAACGTGATACAGTCCATGACAGGGCACGTCTGGATGGCGTTAACGAGTGATGACAAGGGAGTGTGCTACAGGCCGTTACACAACTCGTGTAACATCAAACGGGTCGTGTGAACTCCCTTTTCCCGAATTTCATCCCAATCACGCATAAACACATAAATTAATGCAATTTTTCTTGGCATAAACCTCGACCCATCAAGACATGAGCATATACACACGATTTCCCCACAAGATAGACTGATAATCCATAAATATCATGAAGTACCATGGTCAATATACTCAAGCACTAAACAATGGTGCACTTTACCACCATATGCACACCCAACATTACGTTCATATATTATGAAGTTGTAATTCAAGAAAGAAACAATTTTTGACCAAGATCTACACATGCAAGCACTAGAATCTACACTAGAAGATGGAGAAATTGAGATCTTACTTTGATGAGCACAATGACGAAGAAGACTTCCATGTAATAATAGGAACCCAAATTGAATGAAGCTACGAATCGTGAAAGAGACTCACGAATCGTCACTAAAAAGATGTAAAATATTTTGGGGATTTTGAAGGGGGAAACGTGAGAGAGGAAAAGAGAACCGTGATGTGAAGAGAGAGAAGGGAGAGTGAAAAGTGAGTTGTTGGGACAAAGTGGGGTTATTTAAGACCCTTGGTCAGTCATTTGACCAATTCACATCCACCACACAGGCGGCCTCACAGTCTGTGACATGTGTCATGGTCTATTTGGACCGTCCGTGGGCCCATCCTTGGCAAAATATAATTGCACTTACCTAGGCATGCATGTGCTAACCTACACAACTAACCTCACAAACCGTTGAGCATTACATAGTTTGTGTAGACCGTCCATGTCGGGACACTTGTCTATTTTTCGCGAAGAAATCCTCTGCACAATGCACGCGTGCCAAATGACCAGCCACACCACCCGTTTCATGACTGACGGTCCGTGTAGCTATCTGTGTGGCCACACTTAGCCATTTTCTTGCATTACCTCGCCTGGGCCATGTACATACTGCTACACGGACCATTCCACGAGTTGTCCCACCTGGCACAGCCCGTGTGGAGGCATATGGCACCTCCCTTTGCCACTTTCAACTTCTTTGGCCTCCAATTACGCCTTCCACCATGCGTAAGCTTCTTATTTCCAAAATGCCACCTAAATTTACCTATAAAAACAAATCAAAAACAAGAAAACGCATGACATATAAATTAAGGAGCCATTTTTTCTATTTTTTATTTTTTTCTAATAATTTTCTTCCCTTATTTTTTTTATTTTTTATATTTTCATAATGCAAGGGTTGCCTCCCATGGAGAACTTGATTTAACGTCGCGGCACGACACACAATCCTTGACTACTCAGACTTCATCAAGGAACAAGACCTCAATCACTGAGGCTTCTTCTGCCGCACCGAAGTATTGCTTCATTCTCTCCCCATTTACCTTGAACTGATCCCCATTTTCCGTTTCTAGCTTAATTATCCCATGGGGAAACACCTGGATAATCATTTATAGACCATACACCTTGACTTGAGCTTACTTGGGAACAACCTTAGTCTAGAGTTGTATAAAAGAACTTTGTCACCAGCCCTCAAACTCCGTTTGGCAATATGCTTGTCATGCTGGATCTTCATCTTCTATTTGTACAATGCTACACTTTCATATGCTTAGAGCTGAAACTTATCCAACTCATTAAGCTGGTCAAGTCTCAAGTCAGCAGCCTCGTCCCAATTCATGTTGAGCTTCTTCAAAGCCCAAAGTGCCTTGTGCTCTTACTCCATGGTAGATGACAGGCTTTACCAAACACCAATTGATATGGGGACATACCAATGGGAGTCTTCGAAGCCATTCTGTAAGCCCAAAGTGCATCATATAGCTTCCTCGCCCAATCAGTCCTTGTAGCATTCACAAACTTGGTCAGGATCTCCTTGATCTCTCTATTTGACACTCCAACCTGTCCACTCGTCTGCGGGGGAGATAGAGTGTGGCTACTTTGTGCTGTCTTACTCCATATTTTTCTAGCATAGCACGGAAAACCTTGTTACATAAGTGAGAGCCCCCATCACTGATGATATTTCTGGGTGTCCCAAATCTTGAAAAGATGTTCCACCTCAAAACCTGGACGACACTCTTACTCTCGTTATTTGGCAATGCAACCGCTTCCACCCATTTGGAGACATTGTCCACTGCCACCAGGATGTACTTTATTTCGTATGAGCTCACAGATAGGCCCCATGAAGTCAATTCCCTAGACGTCAAACATCTCTACCTCAAGGATTGAGGTCATGGGCAGCTACTGGCGCTTTGAGATGTTGCCCTGTCTCTGGCATTGATCACACCCAAGTACCAAGTCATGGGCATCTTTATAGATGGTGGGCCAGTAGTACCCACATTGGAGAATCTTTTTTGCCATTCTAGCCTTACCATTGTTACCCCCCACTACGGATGAGTGACAGGCCTCCACGATACTCAACATCTCCGCTTCCGGAATGCACTGCCTGATAACCCTATCAGCACATGTTCGAAACAAGGACGGGTCATCCTAGATGTACTTACGCACATCAAAAAGAAACCTTTTTTCTGGTAAGGGTTAAGGCCCTATGGCATAATGTCGCTCACCAGAAAGTTAGCAAAATCAGTAAACTAAGGAATAAGGTCAACATAAGCTGCCAATACCTGCTCATCGGAAAGGAATAATCAATGTTCAACCAATCCTTCAGTATTGACTCATCCTCTAATCTGGACAAGTGGTCTGCCACTTGATTTCAAGATCATTTTATGTCTCGAACCTCAAAGTCAAACTCCTGCAGTAGGAGAACCCATCAAGCTTGTCTTAGCATCTTTCTTTGCCATGAGGTATGTCAATGCTTCATTTTCGGTGTGCGCTATCAATTTGGTGCCCAATAGGTAAATGCTGAACTTGCCGAATGCATATACAATAGCCAACAATTCCTGCTCAATCACTGTATAATTCTTTTGAGCATCATTGAGGGTCTTGTTGGTGTTGTAGATGGGGTGGAAGATCTTGTTGCGCTTTTGTCCGAGCACAACACCCATAACAATTTCACTTGCATCACACATTACCTCAAACGGGGTAGTCCAGTCAGGTGCAACCACCACTAGTGCATAAATCAATTTTTGCTTTAGGGTATCAAAGGCATGCCTGCAACTATAATCAAAATGAAACTTTGTATCATTCTCCAATAGCTTGCACAATAGCTGTGCAATCTTGGAGAAGTCTACATCGGCGGTACAAACCTACATGCCCAAGGAAGCTCTGGACCCCCGTCACAGATATAGGAGGCGATAGTTTCTCAATCACCTCGATCTTCGCCTTATCCACTTCTATGCCCTTCTCAGAAATCATATGGCCAAAAACTATCCCCTCCTTGACCATGAAATGGTATTTCTCCCAATTTACTATTAAATTACCCTCGTCACAACACTGTAGTGCCATGCAAAGATTCGACAGACAAGCGTCAAAGGAATCACCCACTACAGAGAAGTCGTCCATAATGTCACACCCCAAAGTCCGATTAGGGCGGACTGGCACCCATTGACGATAAGGCTCGGGAGAACCAATCTATATCTATACACTTTGCATACATATTATAATTAATATCTATGTTTGGCATGCTTCTAAGGAGATAAATGGTATTAACAAGCTAAAACGAGATGTGTATAGCTAGGCCGTTGGGGCCACGTGTCTAAAGTACGAGACATAGCCACACATTAGTTTACACAGTCTACAAAGCCTCTAACAAGAGTATCTGCAAATATTCGGGACAGGCCCCGTCTGAATTAAC